>BJCN01323451.1:0-10719 GCA_018326445.1 Flaveria brownii
GGATTATCTTTGAATTAATAGACTATGATAGTCGTGGAACTGACTAACCACGACACAAGTCACCATTGTGTCGGGTAACGTCATGACACGTGGATCATTGCATTTATTATGTCTCTGTAAACAAACCAAGTGTTATGACGATCCCGTCCGTCGCACCCTCGTGTTTCCGCTACAAGCGGGGGTGTGACAGCTGCTGAGGCGTTATGGGTACCACACACTTCTTATTTTACAACATCATCAACAACATTATCGATATATTTTGCTATAAGTGTTTATTGTCGTATAAATTTACATGTGTTTTATTTTTCTTTATATTCTTTATTGTATTTTTAGGTTGTACTTGATAATGATGATGAGGGAGGATATACAAAGGATATTTTAGATACATCTATTGTTGATACTTCTATTATTAATTCAGCCAAACCTTCTATCTGGTTGAGGTTGATTGTCCTGCTAAACCTCATGAAAAGTCACAATATTCAAGACCGCGAAGGATCAAAAAGAGGCCTAAGTGGTTGGAGTACTAAAGTTATTGCATGTATGTTTTGATGACTCTAAAAAATTATTCTATATGTTATATGTTTTTTTAATTTATTTAATTATATTAATTATCTTCATTAATAATTTTTTTCCTTTTGTTATAGCATGCATGTTTGATAGAAGCACGTTGTTTTGGTGTTTATCTAATTAGAATTTGTTATAGACCTTTTTAGATTGAATATCACAATCATAGTATTACTTTTTCTAGACCATAACTTTGTTGACGTTGTTGATAATATTTGTCCTGGGATCCTTAACTTGATGAATCCTTTTGTCTTTATATGATCACTTTAGTTGGATGCGTGCTTTTCAAACTAATATTAATCTTAAGATCATATGACATATCCTCAAATATAAAAGACTTTTTTTGTATGTGCTTAATTGTCTTTATACTAACACATTAATAGTGTTATTGTTTATAATTTAAGAAGAGATAGTTATTACATTACGACATGAAACCTCCCGGCCACCGGACGGGTATAAAACTAGTTCTCTCTTGTAATCGAATAATTCATCAATAGAAGATCATATTCGTTCTCAATTTCATCTTGTTTCTTTGAGGTGTTCTTCAACAATTGGTATCAGAGCCAGACTACGACTCTTGATTCTCGAAGAAAGTAGACAAATCGGGGGTGCAGATTTGGGGGAAGATGGTTTCAACGAAGTTCGATCTTGAGAAGTTTGATGGGAAAAATGATTTCGGGTTGTGGATGTTGAAGATGATGGCTCTACTGGTTCATCAGGGAGTGGTCGATGCACTCTGGGGTTAAGCCAGTTTGCCAGCGAATCTCACACAGAAAGATAAGAAAGATGTCATGGAAAAGGCTCATGGAGCCGTAATTCTTTCATTAGTACACCGTGTATTAAGGGAGGTATCAATGAGACCACTACAACTGGAATCTGGACCAAACTAGAAAGTCTGTACATGACATTCTCTTCATTTCATTAGGACACCGGGTATTAAAGGAGGAAATGCATTATTTATGTAATGCTACGTCTCATTCTCTTCATCAACCAAACATCTTCTTTTTTTCATTCACACAAAGTGAGTCGTTTGATTATACCTCTCATTCATACGTATCAAACACTGTCTAAAATGCAACCTCATTTCATTCACTGACGGTGGTTTATAGTGGTGGTGGTGATGGTGGTGGTGATGGTGGTTGTTGGTGTAGGTGGTGGTAGAGGTGGTGGTCGGTGGTGTTGGTGGCGACTGATGGTGATTGGTGGTGGTGGTCGATGGTGATTTGTGGTGATGGCCGATGGTGATTGTGGTGATGGCCGATGGTGATTTGTGGTGATGGCCGATGGTGATTGGTGGTGGTGGTTGTTGTCAGTGGTGGCGGTAGAGGCGGGGGGGCAGTGGTAGTGGGCGGTGGTGATGATAGTAATGGTCATAATGGTTGGTAATGGTAGCCGGTGGTGATGATGGTGGTGGTTATGGTGGTTGGTAATGGTGGCTGATGGTGGTGGAGTTGGTGGCGGCGATGACCGACAATGGCGATGACCGACAATGGTGGTGGTGGGCGGCGATAGGTGGTGGTTGGTAATGGTGAATAAGGATGAAAGAATGAAATAAAAATGAAATAAATTTGACGTGTTTAAAAAGAACATAATAACCTATATAATAATACATTTTATTTTCTTCGTTAACCAAATTTATTTTTATATTCATACTCGATGTTTATCCTTTTATTTATGCATACGAAAAATTACTAATATTATTATCAGTAAACAAAACAATTAGGTTTTTTAATCAAGACACAATAATTTAAATAAATTTAAGAGCACAGAAAGAAAAACCACATAATCCCCGAACAGACAAACTTCAAATCACAACCATCCACCAACTTTCCAATTTTATCCGTCCCATCCACGGTCAACACAAGCGCCACGTCACCGATCCGCGTGATGCCCAACCAACCAATAACAACCCATTCACATCTCCTATATAAGAACTCCCAAAACTCTATACCATTCATCCAATTTCCCCCAATTCTCAAGCCCTAAAAAACTCAAACCCTCAAATCACCCTTCAATTCGATGGCTCCAAAGGCAGAGAAGAAGCCCGCGGAGAAGAAACCTGTGGAGGAGAAGAAAACTCCGGCCGCCGAGAAAGCTCCGGCGGAGAAGAAGCCGAAGGCCGGCAAGAAACTGCCGAAGGAGGCCGGCGCCGGAGCTGCCGACAAGAAGAAGAAGAGAACGAAGAAGAGCGTTGAAACCTACAAGATCTACATCTTCAAGGTGTTGAAGCAGGTGCATCCCGACATCGGGATCTCCAGCAAAGCGATGGGGATCATGAACAGTTTCATCAACGACATCTTTGAGAAGCTTGCACAAGAAAGCTCGAGGCTTGCTAGGTATAACAAGAAGCCGACGATCACGTCGAGGGAGATTCAAACCGCTGTGAGGCTTGTTCTTCCTGGTGAATTGGCGAAGCATGCGGTGTCGGAAGGGACCAAGGCTGTGACGAAATTCACGAGTTCTTGAGTGGTTGATTGTCTTTCTGTTAATGTTCTGTTAGATCTTCATATGTTGTTGATTTCGTCTTAGTTATGTTAATGGGTTTCTGATTTAGGTTATTAGGGTTTGTAGGTGATGTTTATGGATCTTGATTTGATCGGTTCAAATTGGGAGGTTCGATGCGTATGTAATATTATGATATCTATAGTTATCTTTATCTATCATTATCTGTCTGTTTGTTTTTTCATCGTTATTGTTTTGCGTCATGTGGGTGATGATTCTTCTTTGCGTGTGGATATTTTAGGCCGTTGATTTGGTGCTTGATAAAGTGTTTATCTCACTTTGAATGTGATGCAAAAGTATGGGCATCTGCTTTATTTATCAGAATATCACCGACACATTTTTCTGGAGAAATTGAAACGTAAGAAGAGTTGAAAGTCGAAGGTGGTATGTGTTCATAGTTTTATTTGGGAGATTTTGTTGTTCATTCGATATTGTACAAACATATGGTGTGTATTCTTATGTGTGATGATGTTTTTAGACACGATATAGTTTTATTTGGGAGATTTTGTACAACTTACCATTTGATCAGATTGTTGGTGTGGTTTCGACCCACATGACGTTTTATTTGATCAAGAATTTATAACCAAGGAACAGGATTCGGATCATGAATGGACATAGCCCCAAAATTTGTTGCTAGTTTTAACTTTTTTTCTATTTTGATGTAAAGGGTTAAAATTTAATGGTTAGTAAACTATGATTTTCATCTCCGTGTCTAATTTACAATGAAAATCTTCCCTACCTACTGTTATGATTTTTAAAATCTTGCTATTTACATCTATGAGACTAACACCATTATGGTTTCTGTTAAATTGTGCTGTCAAATGACAAATGCCCTTTCATGGCCAAACCACATGGATTCATATACAGATTGGTACATTTGGGTGGGGTTAGGCAATATAAATACATCAAAACGGGGATGGTGATATAGAGGGATTGTGAGTGGGGTAGTGATAGTGTTGTTTTGGTATTGTTGTAGGCGTGTTGGTGTTGAAGTTCGGTGTTGGCAGTCGGTTTGTGAAGATGATACGGAAGAGAGGTTGTCATGGTATGGATTTTGATTGAGATATCAAATAGAGGTGGAGTTGGCAGGGTTGTGGAAGTGGTGTTACCAGCTGATAACAAAACAATATAAGTTATACAATTTGCATATAAAATGATACATAAAAACGAGTTTGATGGATTTTAAGATATGAGGAAGCATGGTTTGAGTTTGAATTGATTTTTTATTGTTCCTCTTGTATACACAAAAATTATTGTCGCAACATGAGATTGCGTTAAAACTTAATATATAAACCATTATGTTTGACATGACATTTTAATTAAATTTTTTTAATAAACAAACAACCAATAAAATTTATACTGGTCTATAAAAGTCTACATAAAAAAATTATACGTTACTTGGATATGTTTAAAGAAAAACTATACAACACTTGTAATCTACACAAGTCATATAGCCTAGTGATGAGACAACATCTAGCATTAGTGAACACACAAAATAATTACTTTTATGATAAATTAGGAAATAACCGAAAATATTTAACATGTGGAAAACGAGGTAGCAGAAAAGAAGGGCAGGGTTTTTCTGGCTTTAAGGTTTTACAATGGCGAAGAGATTGCTTGGTTCCCAGCTATTTGTGAGCAGTAATCTTTTTCCCTCATCCCCTTTTGAAACCCTAATTCTCTCTTATGATGGAGTAATTGAAAGGACTGTAATATGCAGGATTGTCGTTTTACACTACAAATAACGACTTAAAAAGACTGTTTTCACCTTTTGGTGCAATCACTGAAGGTACATGTTAATTTGCATAAATCTTTTTTCTAATTCTGAATCATTTCCTGCAAGATTGTTCAAATTTCTTGAATCAATTCTGGGTTATTTCAACGGCCTTCATAACCCTAAATTTGAGCTCACGAGTGATTCATATGTTGCAGCTAGACTTGTTATTGATCCGAGAACTCAGAGGCCAAAGGGGTTTGGGTTTGTCACCTTTGAATCAGATGTTGATGCCCAGAATGCATTGAAAGCGATGAATGGGAAGGTATTTTATTAACTTTGTAGGTTATATTGATTTAAGTTGTATGAAAGAATTTAAATCTTGAATTTCAAAATTTGGAGTCAAAATACACTTGGTTTGGATTGAAGTAATTGACAGACCTATTTGATTTTATAGTTGTATGATGTGAAGAAGTAAAGAAGTAGGGTTTCAATGAGATTAGAACATCTTGATCGTATCGTGAAGAAACCAATGGTTTAGCATAAATTGATGTTAGATGATTTGTGTGAATCATGTATTTTCTTGAGTTTCTTATGGGATGATCTTAAACCTGTGATCCTGATGGGGTGGAATAAGCGTAAAAGGCATCTGCTGGTTTATTTGCAGGCTCAAATATAGGGATTAACTATTAGTTGAATGCCCTATTTGGAATATGAAGAAAGAAGCTCAATTTATAATAAGTGAATAAGACTTCATCGACTAACATTTTTTTCTTATTATGTAAAGACTTATTGTTGTTACGAGCATAACACTATCTTTATCACCTGGTGACTTATATTTTGCTTGAGGAAATGAATATGTGATTATGGTTCCATTTAGAAGGGAATATTATGATCCAACCCCAAAATGGAATTAAAGAATAGTGAAAATATTGTAAAAGATATATATTTAGGAAAATTTAGATTTTAAAATCAACAAGATTCCAAATTTAATTTTAGTGAATGAAGATTAAGTTTTAAGTTATTGCGAAATGATTAGTCATTATGCATCTTAATTATATAATCTTGAAACATGATGTTTGGCATAATCTGCTGTTGGCTGCATATGGAAGCACTTAAACTCATGAACCGTGTGGGTGGAATAAGGGAAAAGAATTCAACTTTTGTTGTCCAATCTTAAAAATAAGAATTAGCTATTGCTCAAGATCAAGTTCCATGTTCCCTTGGGGAAATTACTAATAAGTGAATCACCTCCCAAAATATGAACTGTAAGGAAAGGAGCTCTTTTTAGTAACTGAGGCTTATGATATCGAACATTTTATATTATCATGCCAAAGCCTGTTGTTTTAGCAGACTTAATTTGTCTTCTTATTGCTTAGTAATCACCATGTTAGAAAACTCTCCATTGTTGTTATATATGATGATTCTATATCTGGTTGTTATATCCTCCATCTTGTATGTTTGGCTTTAAGGTCAAACGTAGTATTTTTCACATGCAAAACAGGATACAGGTTTTCTTCACGTTTTTTAGATAATTTCTTCTCTGTACTATGTTTGTTATGTATTTTCCTGTGCTTATTAAACTATCTAGCAAAAGTTTGGCAATAATATTGAATGCACATGCAAGCAGAACAATCCCACATCATCGTCATTTTGGTTCACAAAGCCTAATCTTTTCTTCATTATTTTGACTTGCATAGCCTACTATGGCTCTTTTTTGGTCTAAAAACCTACTTCTAGTACCCTTTCCAGATTAGAAGACGCACTCATTATGAGATGCAATGATATCCTTGCACATGCATGCTCATAACACAGTTAAAGGATTTGAAACGACCTTTTCAATATATCTTGCTATAAAATATGCATTAAACGAGAGCTCATCTGGATATCTAATTCCTCATATGAAATAAACCTAGAAACAATGTGACAAATAGTGTGCAGATTTGAATTAAATAAATATGAGGAATAATGTGCAAAAATGAATTGAACAATATGAGTAGTAGTGACAAATAAGGCTCAGGAAAGAGTAACATATCTGCAATGATTCTCAAGACTTACTGGTTATGATGCTTTTGTTTGTCCTACATATCTATAGTTTATATTCATAAGCACAGACTCACAGTAATGTAATGAGGTCTACGGTTCTTAAGATTCTAGTTATGAGTTATGACCAATGTGTCTTTTTCACTGTTTACCTCTTCTCCAGATAGGTTGATTGATGAGGTTCACGACAACTTCGATACTATAAATTTATTGGAGCAACTAATTCAAGAAACTGAAATGCTGATATCAATTTCCATGCACATTAAATTTCTAATGCCTACGTTGTTTACCTATTGGTAGTTGGTACATGCATATAGTTTATATAACTCTTCTAACTCCTACCTAGTTAATTACCTGCTTAAAACAAAAACTTTGTGAGTAGTTTATATTTGCTTGCCCAAGAAACGTATATATATTCTGTATCATGATTCGTTATTCATATATATGGGTTATGAATTTTTGTAGAAAGTTCATCAACAGTATAGAACTCATCAGATGGAACTTATATATATTCTGTATCATGATTCGTCATTCATAATTCATGAAGCAGATGAATCTTGTTACCAAATCAACCTGGTAGGAACCAACCATATCATATGCCCATGCATTATAAATTATTCACCCTAGATTTAGATGCTATTCAACATATCTTCTGGCATACTTGATCAAAAATCTATTAATTAGTAACCACATGAGTATAAAGGTTCTCGCTTGTTTGAAACAGGTCATTGCAACAAACCTTTCATGGAATATGTTAACAAGAAAACATTGTTGTCATCCATATATAAGTTGAATCCTTGCTTTTATGTCATTTATCTTGTATTGAGTATTAACTCTAACATGAATTTGAAGGGGATCTTCGGATCACGATACATTAAGTCAGAACTCATTTATTATACAATTATTCCTTTGTGTATCTGCTAGTCATTAGGCATATCTGATAAAATCACTAGTTAACTTTAAGCTACTATTCTTGAGCTAATTTTTTTCAAATTTGTTGGTTACAGATAATAGATGGAAGATTGATTTTTGTTGAAGCTGCCAAGACTACAGCACCTGAAGAATAAGATAACACTAGTAACTGAAGTACTTCCCATGGAAATCTCAAAATCTATGGTTGAAATGGTGCCATATTGAAAGATCACTGCAGAAATATTTTTATTGTTCAGGGCTTTTTGTATCTTGCTGTTATGTTGATAAATGATTATGATTACCTCTAAATTCAACTTAACAACTGTTCGCAATGTAACAAGAACAAGGGAGGAAAGATAACAGAAACAAGAGGTTTCTTCCATTAATATAACATTATAACAATCCAAGATTTCTTTCAACAATGCGAAATTTTGATATGCCATTATATCTATATTATCTTCCTTTAATTGACTTTTAGCAATCCAAATTCTGACCAAGTGACGCCCATTTTCTAATCATTGATAGCCATTTTGGATATGCAAATCTTTATTAAATAACAGAAGATCAAACCTACAAAATGGATCAAGTTATTGCATTTTATAAAGCTACTTATTCAGAATTGTTGGTCACGTAAAACGTGATGGTAGATTAATTTTTAATGTTCGACAAGGAGATCACATCTTTAAATGAAGCACCGTTCAAGGAAATCTTGAATTTTTTTTAAATGAAATGAATGCCAAATAATAAAATCACTGTAGAAATGGTTTCATTGATTACGACTTAAATATATTTTGCTTTTTTTAATAAATGACTACAATCACAATTTAATTCATCGTCGGACTGTTGAAAATGTAACAAGAATCATAAAAGAAAGATAACAGAAACAAGATGTTCCTTCCATTAATTTAACAAAACAACAATCCACAGACACCTAAAACTCCATTTCCAATCTAACTACAATAACACCACAAAAGAAGAACACAATCACATCAACCTAAGCAGCTTTCTTCGGAGATTTGGTAGCTTTAGCCGGTGACTTGGGCTCTTTAGCAGCTGTCTTCTTCGGTAACAAAACAGGGTTAATGTTCGGAAGAACACCACCGTGAGCAATCGTCACCCCCGCTAACAATTTCCCCAACTCATCATCGTTCCTAATCGCCAAAAGCACATGCCTTGGGATTATCCTGTTCTTCTTGTTATCCCTCGCCGCATTTCCAGCCAACTCCAAAACCTAAATCCAAAAGATTCAAAACCCAATTAGATTGTGATTAAAACAAACCCAAATCAACAACAGGATCAGAAATCAAGATCTTTTAACAAGAATACGCCCAAACTGTAACAAAATCAAATCCCAAATCAACACCAGAATCAGAAATCAGGATCTTTCAACAAGAACACCCCCAAATTGTAACAAAATCAAACCCCTAAATTGAAACTTTGAATTAGATCAACAAAAGCCCCCAAGAATTAAATTAGTGAACTTACTTCAGCAGCAAGGTATTCAAGAACGGCGGCGAGGTACACCGGAGCTCCGGTGCCGACACGCTTCGCATACCGTCCGTTCTTGAGGTACCGACCGATTCTTCCGACGGGAAATTGCAACCCAGCTCTGATTGAACGAGTGACGGCTTTCTTCCGGTCACCGCTTTTGCGACCTCCGGCACCCTTTTTCGCTTTTCCGGTGGCTTCCATTGCTGTTTTTGTGAATATAAAGATGGATGATTGCGGTGGTTTTATGGGTCACCGGTGGTGAATTGGTGGTTATATAGTGGTTATCGGTGATCGTGAGTATTGAAGTGGGTTGTTTTTGGCTGTTGGATTTGAGGTTGATCAACGTCGGGATTTTGGTTTTGGTGGATCCGTGTGGAGAGTGTTTGCCCAATGAGAAGTGTTCGTGAATTTTTTGAATTTTCAGGAGCTTTTTGAGGTTTTCTATTCTTTCCCGCCTCACAACAAGTGTTTTTGTCCTGGTGATGAAAATTTGAAAAGTTAAAAAACATTGAAATTTTTAGTATTGTTGTAAATTTTTTTATAAGTTATAACTATGTTTTTTTAAGATTTAATTGAACGATATAACGTGTATCTTTGTTATCGTATAATGATTAACGTTTCAAGTTTAATCTGAAATAAGTGGTTATTGTAAAGAAGCGTTATTGGTGGTCAAGTTTTATAATTGTTTCATTTAAATAATCGAGTGTTGAAAACTGAGCAAATGTTATGGTTGAAGCCATAAGATAATACTCCATTTTGTTAGTGAATAACCTACGTTTAGATTGTATAATGTTATAAATTTAGAATTATTATCTTAGTTGTTCGACTGTATGAGTAAGTATTTTATTTTTAGTCTTTATGATTGAAACATTTTAACTTTAAAGTCAAATGTTTTATTTTTTAGGGCTATGCCTCACAATGGAAAATATGAAATTGATATTCATAATAATGATAACTCTATCTATGCTCTCAAAACTAAAATATTGGAATCAAACTTAAGCATTGTCGTATTGGTCACGTAAACAAGAAACGTATGTCTAAGCTTACTGGATGAATCTTGGAATTCACTAGTTCAGAATACTTTAACACATGTGAATCTTGTATATGTTATAAAATGACTAAAGCACCATTCACATAAAGACAAGTACGAGCACCTATGTATACTTGATCTTGTACGTTGATGACATGTTGTTCACTAGAAATCACATTCCAACCTTACCAAACCTACGATGTACACACAGATATTTGTCAGAATATATTCACTCTAGGGTCCATTTCTGGCCACTGTTGGTACTAACTAGTATACCATCAAATGAGGGTGGGGGTGTCAACCCAATAGTACTACCAATACCTATCCGTCGGTTCCAATACCGGAATTAAATGGTTGTGAATCAAGTACCACACAGCAAACTCATGCGTGTATCAGATAGAGACTTACAAAACAGTAACATGATAATTCCAAGAATATGAGTTGTACAGCATGAAAATGGTGA
>BJCN01323457.1:0-16990 GCA_018326445.1 Flaveria brownii
TTTGCTAATGAGTTTGTTATGCATATCCAAATATCAAACAACAATCATACAACAAACAACCAAACAAGCATAATCATACAAACATATGTGCATAACCATAGCCACTAAGTTGAGTACACTTGTTTTCCATCACAAGTGTTGTCATAAGGTCTTTCCTAAGGGTTAACAATGACACATCATATGTGTCCATGAGCTCCCGCTTGATTCCACATCCAAATGCTTCAAGTGTCCATGTCTTTTGTGTCAATCCTTTTGGGTCTTCTTCTTGTGCATCTTCTTTTACAAAATTATATCCTAATACAATTTTCTAATAAAAGAAATGCACCTATTCTATTTATTACATAACCAAATAAATAAATAAATTACAACCCAAATACTAAAACAAAAGAAATTATTACAACCCTTTAAATGAATACAACCAACATGACAATGCCACAATCAACCAAATCCAAAACACACATGGTCAAGGCTATGTTATGCACTAAAACATGTATCCATATACATCATTTCAAGAACTAAATGAACCCCTTTTTTATAACCTTAAAATTCTGGCCAACATGAACCAAAACTTTAGGGTTATGTCCAAAATAACATAATCAACCATTTGATGTCATCCTTTCAATGTTTAATCATAAGCATGCAAGATATAACCTTAAAAGGTTGGGGTATCATCATATCATCACAAAATAGCCCCTAATAGGTTGTTAAAATCCCATAAAACCTATTTTATAAGGACAAAAGAAGCTATTCATCCACATATCTGGCTCTAGATGCCAACGTTGGGTTTGTTGGATCTTTATCAAAGTTGTTTAACCATTTAAACAAGAAAAATGCAGCGGATTTAAGCCTTAATATATTGATTCATAATCTGGAAATTAAGGTTTATAACTTAATATGAACAAACCCAAGAACATAGGATCAAATATATGTGAATGGAGTAGCTATCAACATGTAATAACAACCAAAATCGACCAAACAAACTACCTTTGAAAGCTGCCCAAAATGTTGATGAACAACCTTCCATAAGGGTTGCTAAAAACGGGATTTGGGTGAAGAAAGGGCTACTCTTGAATGGCCAAAACACCAAAGTAGATGTCCTCAAGCATCCATACCCACAAACATCATGCAAGCACCTTGTTGCTAGGATTTCAACACCAAAAATCGAACCATAGATGGCTGAAAATCCGATTTTTAGCTGTGTTTTCTTCAAAAGAATTGAGAGAAAAGTCTTGGTTCTTTTTCTTGCATGAGAGAGAGATTGATTGAATGGAGTGTGCAACTAACTAAAAATTAAGGTCACTTTCCAAGACAAAAGGGGGCCAATCAAGACCCACAAGGGGTGGCCGAAACCCCTTTTGAAATGGGGTTTTCCCTCAATTTTTTTTACCATCTCAAAAGTTAACTAGTTGTTTTATTAGTTATGTAATTAACCTCTTAATTACATAATTCTTACACTCCCTTATTATTTGGTGTTATTTAACCAACTTAAATAACATTACAAATAATACTCATGAACAACATTTCCTTATAAGTTGTTCCATCTCTTATGCAATTTATTTAGAAACCCACTTTCTAAATTGGTGTAGTTATTTAATTGTATGATCATATCATCAATTAAATATCAATTGGTGTTTGCTAAGCTTGTTATTGGGTATGACCCGACTTGGATCATGATGTACTAACAAAATCAATATTCTATGTGTCTTGGGCATAAAGAATCCAACAATGAACAAAAAGAAAACTTCTGAGAATAAGAAAAAAAATAGCTTTAGAAGGAAAATCACTTTCCTTCAGAAGCTTCAAGGTGAATAAAGAAAAAGATAGGAGAAAAACTGTTTTCGGAAGCAAATCTGGTCTTGAAGAAAGGAATGATTTCGAAGCTCTGAAGTATGCTACAGTGGATGCTAAAGCTTCCGAAGGTTCAGTCTCCAAAGCTTACGAACTTATGAAAACTTCCTGTTTTGAAGGCCAAGTCTAAAACCAAAGATGGTGTGGAAGATGAAGGAAGGCCATGTGACTAAAGTTTCTTCATCAACAACAGCCAAGGGTTCTCAAAGCTTACATATAAGATCAATAACTGTTAAACTATCTTCAGTTCATCTTGATGAGCCCACGACCAGCAAGGCTTGGGTTTCCAAATGTAACTAACCATCTCTTTTTATGTGTAGGAACAGTTGAATACCAAAAAAATGTATGGATCAATAATAATGGTTGTTCAAGACACATGACAGGCAAGAACTCTTTACTTTAAGACTTTAACAAAAATTAATAGAGGCCAGTTGCTTTTGGAGGAGAATCAGGTAGTCACATCACAAGAAGAGGCAGGGTCATAAATGGTAAGCTCAGCATTGAAAAGGTAAACATTGTCAAAGAGCTTGGATACAATCTCTTGAGTGTATTTTAGTTTTGTGACCAAAGACATAACCTGCTCTTCACTGAGCATAAGCGCATTGTTTTCAAGCCTGGGGTGGCCATTCCTGAATAGCATATCTTGCTCAGATCTCCCAGGAAAAGGAACATGTAAAAGATGGATTTGTAAGAAGCCTCCCATTAGGAGAAGTTTCATGCTTTTTATCTAAAGCCAATAGTGATAAGTCTTTCATTTGGCATAAAAGAACGTGCCATGTAAACTTTAAGAACATGAATAAATTAATTAAATATGATTTGGTAACTGGAATGCCAAAGAAATAGTTTACAACTGATGACCATTGTGTTGCATGTCTAAAAGGAAAGCAACACCAGGTGTCTCACAAGCCAAAGGAAATGAACTCCATCACTACTCCCCAACATTTATTACATATGGATCTTTTTGACGCCTCCAGTGTAATAAGTCAAGGAAGAACTTCGTATTCCATTGTGATCACAAACGATTTCACAAGATATACATGGGTTCTTCGTTCTTAGAACTAAGGATGAGACCCTTAAATCTTGAAGAACTTCATTCTAAAAATTGACAATCAGTGTGATCACAAGGTCAAGATCATAAGATGTGATCAAGAAACTAAATTCAAGAACCAAATCCTTGATACATTTTGTGATGAAAAGGATAGTACAAGACAATATAGTGCTACTAGAACTTCTCAACAGAATGGTGTTGCTAAAAGGAAAAATAGGACACTTATTGAGGCTGTAAAAACCATACTCTCTGACTCTAAACTGCCCATCACCTTCTAAGCAGAGGCAATCAACACTGCATGTTATATGCGAAATGGAGTTTTAGTACAAAACTCATTGTATGATTCCTTATGAATTATGGCAAAAAAGTAGACCTTTCATTGCTTTACTCTGGTCATTAGGATGTCCATGCACCATCTTGAATACCAAAGATCCTATAGCCAAATTTGATGAGAAATCAGATGATAGAAACTTCATTGGATACTCATCCTAAGCTAAGGCTTATAGAGTATACAATCTCAGATCTAGAGTAGTTAAAAAGTCAATCCTGTGACCTTCACTGAGCACACTCCCAGCGTGAAAGTGTAAGGTTTATACTTAAAGGCTGATGCAACCAAAGCAACAAAAGAACTTTAAGCATGCATGTCTGAAGTGCAGAGTAAAGCTACTTCAGAAGCTTTACACAAGTCAAAGAAAATATTCTAATTGTAAAATCTTCCAAAGCCAAAGACCAAATCTTACAAAGCCAAAGATGAAGTCTTCCGAAGCTTTAAAGACAAAGTCTTCTGAAGCCAAAACATTAAAGACTGATTTTTTTCAAAAATAGAGAAGACATGCTTTCTCTGATCACCTTTAGACAGAAAGCTCAACAACTTTCCGCTGCCACTCTGAAGACTCACCGACTTATATAAGTTGGTGAAAAGGTCTATGATTTTGTCGACTTTAGATTATGGTCATTGGTTTGTAACTTTTTATAATGTACATTCTATTCTTTTTGTAATATATTAGGATGTGAGCTATGGCTTGTCATAGTAACTAGTCAAAAGGAAACTGCCTTTTGACTATACATTGATTTTGTTATCTAGATCAGTGTTTCCAACTAGCTTTAAAAGTATAGCCGGCTATAGATTATAGTATAAACTATCTTAGTTTCTTTTATTTATCTTTATGCTTTATAGCATATATAAGAGAACTTGAGAGCAATATACAACATTCTTGAAAACCATACGTATCTTGTTGTTTTTCTTTATTCTGTATCATTACTTACTTGTCTTCTTAGTATCATTTACTTAAACCTGGTTCCCTATTTAATCTGTTATTCTAACACTCTCCTTATTGTGAAAGTGATTGTATTGACCATCCTTAAAAGGTCATGCAATTGGTATCAGAGCTTTTCAGGCTCTTGATTGTAAGATCTCACCATCATAAATCCCTTTAGTTTCATAAATAACTTCACAACTCAAAATCCTGCTCTCATAAAGGCTGATATGGAAACCGGTACTATGATAAAGTCTCCACTGATCACCCGTAATGACTTTGATACTTTGTGCCAAAGAATGGAAGGCTTCATCAAGTCTCAAGATAGCAGGATGTGGGGATCCGTTGTCTTTGGACCTCATCTAGCATGCATTCTTCAGCTGCTGCTGGAGGTGTCATGATACCAAAGGAAATGGCTTACTACACTGAAGAAAACTGGAAGAAGATTGATGTAGATCAGAAAGCCATGACCGCCCTCCAAACTGCTCTTCCAAACTCTATCTACAGAGATTTCAAGAAGTGCAAAACTACTAAGCAAGTATGGGATGCACTGAAGCTGATGTATAAGGGTCAAATGAAGCTAAAGAGAACAAGAAAGACCTCTTGAAGTAGCAGTTTGCGAACTTCACCTTCAAAATAGGTGAAACCATGACTCAAAAATACTTAAAGTATGTTAAGACTGTGGATACTCTAATGAATGTTGGCATAACTCTTGAGAATAGGGACATTGTGAGAAAGTTCATGTCCTCTCTTCCCATACAATGGGCACACTATTATGTGGTCATTAATAGGACTGAAAACCTCAAGACCCACACTCTCACTGAGTTGTATGGTATCCTCAATGGATACTAGATGGAGATGAACATGTAAAATCCATCTAGCAACTCCAACAATCAGTTCTTCCCTTCATATGGTTGAAAGGGATTGTAGAGAACCACAACATCATCTCATCTATGACCCTAACATCTCACAAAAGGGTCCTTCCATCACCTTCCTGGAGTCACCAAAGGAAAGCTACATCCAAGGAAGCCCATTCCAAGAAACAAGCTCTTCTTAATCCTTTATGTCTACTGATGAAAGCACTGGAAACTTTCTCTTCACTCTTGAAGGCTTGGACTGCATCTATCCCTGTGAAGAAAACAAGTCTGATCAGGTGTGTACCACTGCTACATAGCCTGAACCATCCAGCTCTAAGAGCAAGCCTCGCCATAAGAAGCTTAATGCATCATTTGAGAAGACGAAGATGGAAATGAAAAGTGATCAAGCTCAGCCTTCTACTCAAATGAAGACTCTCAGAAGGAAGCCAGTTGATTGTAGCATATGTGGAACGACTTCTTATTTTGCTAAAGATTGCATCTACAATTACAAAAGCACTATCCATATAACCAAGAAGAATGGTTCGGAAGGAAAATCTCTTCCTTTCAGAAGCTCTAAAGTGGAAAAGAAGACAAGTGAAAACTTTCCTTTGGGAGAAAATTTGGTCTCGAACGAAAGGAATGCTTCTGAAGCACTGAAGCTTACTGCAGTGAATGCAAGATCTTCCAAAGTTGTTAAATTTTCAAAATGTTAAGAAGATAAAGAAAGACCATGTGACTGAAAGTTCTTCATCAACACTAGCAAATGATCCTCAAAGTCTCAACATAGGATCAATAACTGTTGTATTTTCCTCAGTCCACTTTGACAAGCCCAAGACCAATGAGGCTTGAGTTTCTAAATGTAACTAACTATATCTTTTATGTGGAGGAACAGCTAAAGACCAAAAGAAATGTATGGATCATTGATAGTAATTGTTCCAAGCATATGGCAGGCAATGTCTCCTTCTTTTAAAAAATTGAGAGGATTAATGGAGGGCCGGTTTCTTTTAGAGGAGATGCATGTGGTTACATTACTGGAAGGGGCAGTGTCATAAATGGTAAGCTTAACATTGAAAATGTAAACTTTGTCAGGGAGCGTGGATACAATTTTCTAAGTGTATCCTAATTTTGTAAACAGAGACACAACATGCTCTTCACTGAGCATGAGTACATTGTTCTCAAGCCCGGGGTGGTCATTCCTCAAGAGCATACCCTGCTTAGAGCCCCCAGGAAAGGGAACATGTACAAGATGGATTTGCAAGAAACATCTCCCTCAGGTGAAGTTTGACATAAAATAGTGATTAGTCTTTCCTTTGACATAAAAGAATATGCCATGTAAACTTTAAAAACATGAACAAATTAATTCAGAATGATTTGCTAACTAGAATGGCAAAGAAAGAGTTTACAAGTGATGATCACTATGTTGCATGCCTGAAAGAGAAGCAACACAAGGTGTCTTACAAGCCAAAGGAAAAGAACTTTCACTCTCCCCTACACTTATTACACATGGATCTCTTTGGCCCCACCAGTGTAATGAGTATAGGAAGGACCTCATACTGCTTAGTGATCATAGATGATTTCCCAAGATTCATTTGGGTCTTCTTCCTAAGAACTAAGGATGAGACTCATGAGATCTTGAAGAACTTCATTCTAAAATTTGAGAATCAATCTGATTACAAGGTCAAGACCATAAGATGTGATCAAATAACTGAATTCAAGAGCCAAATCCTTGACATATTTTGTGACGAAAAGAGTATTACAAGAAAATATATTGCTTTCAGGACTCCTTAGAAAAATGGTGTTGCTAAGAGGAGAAACAAGACACTAATTGAAGCTGCAAGAACCATTTTGTATGACTCTAAACTACCCATCACCTTCTGGGCAGAGGCAGTCAACACTGTCTGTTATGTGCAAAATAGAGTTTTAGTATTTAAGACTCATGGTAATACTCCTAATGAGATGTGGCATAAAAGGATACATTTCATTGGTTTCCTCTGTTCATTAGGATGTCCTTGTATCCTCTTGAATACCAAAGATCAAGTAGCCAAATTTGCTGAAAAATCAAATGATAGACACTTCATTGGATACTCTTCCCAAGATAAGGCTTATAGAGTATACATTTTCAGAACTAGAGTAGTTGAACAATCAGCCAATATGACCCTCAATGAGCACACTCCCAATGTGAAAGGTTTTTGGTCCTGATTGGCTGTTTGATCTTGATTTAGTTACCAACTATTTTAAAAAATCTTATGAGAATATTTTAGGATTTATAGGTAACTTATCAATAGGAGATCCTGATCCAAGATTTGAACTGAGAAGATCAAGCAAGAACACTACTTCAGCTCAAGTTGTAACTAACCCTGCAGATGGAGTTCCTATCAGCACAACCATAACAAATTCATTTAATACATCTGAGGTGTTTACGAATTCCAGCTTAGAGGAACAAAAATCGAATGGATTAGCTTTAACTATAGGAGAAAATATTGGTGGTGACAGTGATCAGGACTTCTTTAATACCGATAACCACTCCACGAAAGACAACATCAATGATGTCACACACTCATTGGATTAAGCTTCTTTTGATAAGTGTGTTGATGTGGTGGGTGACATTCCATTTCCAGATCCAAACATCACAAATTTGGATCTATCCAATCAACTTGATGTGATTCCTTAACTCAGGATCCACAAGTCACACCCTACCACAAACATCTTTAGAGATGTTGACACAAGAGTGAGAACAAGAGGACAAACCCATGATAAAAATGTTTGTCTATACTCTTGATTCTTTTTCTAAATAGAGCAAAAGAAACGTGATAAGGCTTTGAAGGATAGTAGTTGGATTGAAGCAATGCAGGAGGAGTTGCTTCAATTCAAAAGGAAAAATGTTTAGAACCTATATCCTCTTCCTCAAGGGAAAACCATCATAGGTACCAAATGGGTGTTAAGGAACAAGAAAGATGATAGAGAACTTGTCATTAAGAACAAGGCTAGACTAGTTGCTTAATGGTATACACAAGAAGAGGGAATTGACTACACAGATGTTTTTGCTCCGGTGGCAAGAATTGAAGCTGTTAGGATATTTCTTGCTTTTGCTGCATCCAAGGATTCAAGGTCTACCAACATGATGTCAAGTGTGCTTTTCTATATGGGGTGATTGATGAGAAGGTGTATGTCAAACAACCACCTGGATTTGCAGACCCAGATCATCCTGATTATGTTTGTAAGCTTGATAAAGCTATTTATGGGTGGCACCAAGCACCAAGGAAGTCGTATAAGACACTATCTCGGTATCTCTATCAGCATGGCTACAAGAGAGGTACTATAGATAGAACACTCTTCATTAAAGGAACAGAGAATGATTGATGTTGGTTCAAGTTTATGTAAATGACATTATCTTTGGTTCACCTAATCCAAAGCTCTGTAAAAACTTTGAAAAGCTGATGAAGAATAGATTTGAAATTAGTGTCATTAGGGAACTCAATTTCTTTCCAAGAATTCGGTTGAAGCAGATGGACTATGGCATCTTCATAAGTCAGCCAAATTATGTACAATACCTACTTACAAGGTTTAACATGACTGAATATAAGGTTGTAAAGGCACCCATAGCAAGAAACCACTCCCTTAGACCTAAACTTGAGGGGGAGTGTGTGGTTGAACATCTCTATAGAGCTATGATTGGGTCTTTTATGTACCTCACAGCCAGCAGGTCTGATATCATGTTTGCCACATACATTTGTACAAGATATCAAACCAACCCCAGGATGTCACACCTAGTTGTTGTCAAGAGTATTCTTATATATCACAAAGGTATTCCTAAACTAGGCCTTTGGTATTCAAAGAATTATGACTTCAAGCTGTATGCTTATACAGATAGTGACTACGGTGGCTGCAATATGACTGCAAAGCATACATCTAGGCAATACAAAAAACAATCCAGTGTGTCTGCATCAACTGCTGAAGCTGAATACACTGCTGCTGCTAGCTGTTGTGCTTAAGTGCTTTGGATTCAGAACCAGATGCTCGACTATGGATCCAACTTTAAGGAGACTCCAATCCACATAGACAACAACAGTGTTTATCTATCATAGAGAATACTATAGAGCACTCAAGGACAAATATCAGGCATAATTTGATTAGAGATAATTTTGAAAAGGGATTGATAAAACTAGTCAATGTTAACACAAATGAATAATATGTTAATTTGTTCACAAAGGCCTTTGATGAACAGAGATTAAGTACCATGTATCAACTATTAGGATTACTAACTTTGAGTAGATTTTCTTAAACTTAACTCAAAACTATTTCTAAAATATATGTGTCCTAAGATGTCCATATTATCACCTGCATAAGCCCATTTTACTTTGGAAGAAACCTTTTAATATGATATTCCTTAGAATTTTGGAAACTTTATACATATTTTCTCTCGGAATACATTAAGTTGGTTTCAGAAGAACATTATGTCTTCAAAAGAAATAATTGTTTATAAGAAATTTACCTTCGGAAGAAATTCTGATATATTTTTCGAATCTTAAATATGCTTCTAAGTACTTATATGTTTTTAAGAACAATTTTCTTCCGCAATTAATGAATCCTCAAAACATTTATTCTCTTATGAATAAAACTCTTAGTTTTAATCTCTTCCGAAACCAAATATGTCTCGGAAGATTTTTCTTCAGAAGCAAAATCTCCATAAAGCTCAGGAATATCTTCCAAAGTCAAATTGGCTTTAGCAGTTTTTATAAAACTTCCAAACACAAATTACCTTTGGAAGATTTTCGACTTCCAATAAAACTACCTTTTGAGCACCTTTTTTAGAGGTGGAACCGACATCCGGAATTTAAAGTTTATCCTTATTCATTAACTTTGTCTCAAATCCATTTTATATATATATACACTCAACGGTTCCCCCTCTTTCACTTTCCTTTTCATCTGCAAAAATTCTTAAACCTAAATTCACCCACAAACCGCCTTTGTTCTTACCTTTTTTACCATGAAGGTACTCATAAATGGCTAACCCTGATCCTAAAAACCAAGTTTATTTTTCCATGCATTTACACAGACAACACAATCAGGTTGCTCCGTTAAACACTAAGAATGATCCTGGTTTCTCAGAGATTTGTCGATTTTTGACTCTAGTTAACTACTTTACCTCCATTACCATAGATCCTCCACTTTATGAACATCAACTCTTGGAGTTTTAGAGGACTTGCTAAAAGGTCACTATGGATGGAGAGAATGCACTATCTACCATAGGGCAGTGGAGGACAATCTTTATCATTCCATCCTTCATTAACACTCATCTTAGGCTGGATTATGTTGAAGGTGACTTGTCCTTCCCCAAGTCTGCTGTCAACCTGTCCTTCAGGCGGATGAGCTATGAAGTTAATTACTCTGTAAGAACCTTCAGATTAGTGAAGGTCTCCTCCCAATAGAAGTACCTCCTCCATGTTGTCATCCATAGTTTATCCAACAAGCATGGAGGATGGGACCAAATTCCTAAACACCTTTCCTACATAGTCTATGGGATAGTTCAGGGGGTCAAGTTCAGGTATTCTCAGCTTGTTTATACTAATTTACTTGCTAACTTGGACACCTTAGAATATTACATGTTCCTTAGATATGTCCAGCACATTCTTAACTATGAATTGGGCTACCATGAGCTTCTGAGGATTAGAAACAGCCCTTGTCCCAAAAATATTAGAGGTCATTGCTCAAGGTGATAACCTAGCAGCACCAGCTAGTGTTAAACTCACACCTTTTACTTCTCAAACACCCAAACAGCTAATCATCACCTATACAAGAAAATCCAAATGAACCCCTGCATAAGCTACATAGCTTGTGCAGTCCCCCATATCCTCACCCATGCAGGAGGTAGTAGACACTCAAGCTCCCACTTCCCCTGAGGAGAAAACCACTCCCATCTTTTCAAGGATCAGTGCTAAGCTTTCTCATGCTCAGCCTGATGAGCTCACAACCCCAATAGCCTTAAGCCTTCACTCGGAGTCTCAAAACTCTAGTGAACAATCTTTAGGGGAAAATTACCATCCCCAGCCTCTAGACCTCAACCAACCCATACCCAACCTTGAATTTTATGATGATGAAGACATGGAATTTGGTGAGTATCATGAGCCTCTCTTCTCCACCCTTACTCAAGGAGAGATGAAGTACTCCAGCGTCACCCATGTCTAGCCCACATCATCCACCCATTACTGAGATGGATCTCTCTAAACAAGTTCAGAAGGTCCATTTGGAAGATGCTCTCACTTTAGCAAGTGACTACATATTTAAGACCTCGACCATGGCAACCCAGCCCCTTGACACTTCAATTGAAGCTGTCATGGTGCAATGGAAATCTAATAGCCAAGAACGAAGTGTGGGTAATACGGAAAAAGACTTTGGTCCTATTCTCTTATCCCGCTATGATTTTTCTAATGAAGATGAAGGGAGTCTGAAACTAAAGGTGCAATAACTGACTAAAACATGCACCTATTTAGTCTTAAATGTTAGTCACCTAGAATCTTAGGTGACTACCTTACAAAGGAGGGTCAAAGACCAACAACTTGAAATCACTGATCTCAACGGTAAGCTAGTTGAGAGACCACTTAGAAGGACTGAACCAGTTCCACAAGAACCTGTGGATGTGGTGGACTCCAGCTCACCTATATAAGAAGGTGATGCTACCAAAAAGGGGGAGAAAGTCCTAGTAATCACCAAACTTGGGAGTTATTCTTAGAGTATGGACATTGAAGATTCACCTTCCTTACTTGCAATTGTCCACTCAGCAACCTCCTTAAGTCCATATTGATGTGGACTCAGTCATACAATGTTTGTTTGAGGAAGGTATCATAAGAGCAATGTCTACCCCATCCTATGATACTGAGAATGAAATACAAAGGTAGGGATATGATGCTGATAGGAGAGCCCTGATGTTGTATATAGTTTAAGGGCAGTAAGAGGTATTCAATTTTCAGAGCCTGAAGTACTATGACAGTCTTCCTCTAATCCACATGTCACTTGCCAATCCCATCCAAGAAAGGCAAGCTGACAGACTTGCTAAGAGGATTCAAGATAGGATTTTAAAAGAGTTCAAATATGAAAGAAGACAAAGGCTAACAAGTAATGTCATTAGTCAACTGAATGTTGAGGTGGACCCTAAGATTAGCTTCAAAGGGTAAACCTTGACTGAAGGTCCAGTGATAGACCCTGTGAACTTGTTATAGGAACTACTTCAACATCCTCTACCCCCAGTGAGGCACTAGCTGGTGAAGGCGCTTGACAACCTATCATTAGTCAAAGCTTAATGTGTTGAACCAAGTAATAAATGGTAAAGCTCTCTCCACTTTGAGTCACCAATGCCTATGAGTGACAAAGGGAAAAGGAAACTGACTCCTGAGGAGATTGAGTAGTAGGAGAGAGAGAGAGGAAGAGGAAGCTAGGGGGAGAGAGTTCAAGCGGGTCCCCAGGCTTCATGAAAGCTGCAATCAAGGATGCCCCAGGCCGAACACTTAAGATGATGAGTTGAGGGCAGCCAGATTGAACTACTTAGGGACCAGAACTACAACATTGGTAAACTCGTCTCTCTTCCCTTAGAATAGTTAAATAAACTAGCTGACACTGAGCTGTCTAAGGAGAGAAAAAGGTAGAGGATGCAGAACTGCTCCTCAAGATCAAAGAAGAAAGGAGGAGAAGAAGACTCTACAAACATGCTCCTACTCTCTTCCCAGTTCAAGAAAGTACTGAGACAGAGGCTGTGGCAACTGAGCAACAACCACAGGTACACAAAGAAGCAGATAGACAAATTATGAGTACATAGAGTTTGAGTACTTAAGCAGCTTGAGCAACAAGTAATAAAAGAACAAAAAGCTGCTAAGAGGAGGATAAGGGTAAAAGCTATAAAGTCAAGAGCCATCATCCAAACAAAGTTTGCTGAGAGGCAAAGGATTATGAGCTTCTTGAAGCTGTATGGATACTACGGAAGGAGGCTTGGTCCAATGTCTCTATCCACTATGGATGAGCACATTAGAGTGATCATGAAGAATATCAAAAAAGGGGAGCTTGTTGACTTGCATTCTTAACGAAGTCAAGCTCCACCTGAAGTTGACAAGAGACAACACAACCTGGATCTAGTGCTGGACCACAGCTAACTTCGTCTTCTGATCCACAGCAGGTTCTTGATCCCTCTCTTTCTAAACTTGTAAGGGAAGATGACCCAACTGAGAAAGACATATAAGAACAACCTAGTGCTGAATGTCAGTATTCTCAGTTAAAGTCTACAGAGGAAGAAAATGATGGCCATGAAAAGGGAAATTAAGAAGAAGAAGAAGAAGAAGTTCAAGGCATCAATCATTACACCTCAGGATGACTCAGAGCATCCTAAGATAGCTCAAGAAAAGCCTGCTCAACCAAGTCCAACACAAGTAAAGCCTCTTGTAGCTGGGAGACCCATCCTGTCCTGGACTTTTGTAGTAAATCCAGATAGATGGTATGTCATTAGAGATCAAGGAGGTCAAGATGTATATTTCTGACAAGACATGCTTGATCTTCCTTTACATGATCTCTATAACATGAGAAAATATAATAAGAGTCCAAGGGATCCTGACCAAATGATGAAGAAAAGAATGGTATTGATCCAGATGAAGACTGTCAATATGTAAGTAACCTTCTCTATTTTGGTAGCATCAGCCTAGGGAAAGTTTGTAAGGTTTATACATAATGGCTTATGCAACCAAAAAGCTTCCAGCATAAGTGCAGAGTAAAGTTACTTTAAAAGTTTTACATGACTCTGAAAATATATTTTGAGTGTAAAATCTTACGAAGCCAAAGACCAAATCTTATGAAGCCAAAGACCAACTCTTACGAAGCCAAAGATGAACTCTTTCGAAGCTTCATAAACAAACTCTTCCAAAGCCAAAACACTGAAGACCGATTTCTTCAGAAGATAAAGAAGACATGCTTTCTCTGCTCACCTTTGAAAGAAAGTTGAGCAACTTTCCGTTGCCATTCTGAAGTTGATGAAAAGGTCCATGCTTTTGTCAACTGTAGATTATGATCATTGGTATGTAACTTTCTACTTTCAACCTTTTATTATTTTTGTAATATATTAGGATGTGAGATATGGCATGTCATAATCACTAGTCAAAAGACAATCTGACTTTTGACTATACATGTTGTCTAGATTAGTGTTTCCATCTGGCTTTCAAAGTATAGCCGCATGTAGGATGTAGTTTAAAGTATCTCAGGTTATTGTATTTATCTTTATGCTTTGTAACACTTGTAAGAGAACTTGAGAGCAATATAAAGCTTTCAAAGTATGTGGAAGATATACTAACCAGATTTCATCTAACTGAATGCAAGGTTTCTAAGACTCCCATAGGCAGAAACCACTCCATAGGACCTGATCTTGAGGGGGAGTGTGTTGATTAACATCTCTACAGGGCTATGATTGGGACTCTTATATACCTAACAGCCAGCATGCCTGATATCATGTTGCCATATACATATGTGCAAGATATCAAGCCAACCCCAAGATGTCATGCTTCGTATACAAAGAATTCTGACTTCAATCTGTATGCATATACAGATAGTGACTATGGTTGTTGTAATATGACTGCAGAGTTTACATCAGGGGAATGTCAATTACTTGGTGGAAGGATAGTCTCATTGTAATGCAAAAAACAATCCTGTGTGTTAGCATCAACTGTTGAAGCTGAATATATTGCTGCTACAAGCTGTTATGCTTAAGTGTTTTGGATTTAGAATCAGATGTTATACTATGGATTTAACTTCAAGGAGACTCCTATCCACATACAGAACAACAGTGTTATCTCTATCACAGAGAATTCTGTGCAGCACTTAAAGACAAAGCACATCAATATTACATATCATTTGATAAGAGATAAATTTGAAAAACTATTAATAAAACTAATCAAAGTTAACATAAATGAACAATATGCTAATCTGTTGACAAAACCTTTTGATGAACAGAGATTTAAATATCTTGTATCAACCATTGGGATGATTAAATTTGAGTAGATTTTTCCAAATTAATTTCAAGATTGTCTTTCAAATACGTGTGTATTTAAAGTTGTCTAATTTATCACTCATATAAGACTGTTTACCTTAGAAGAAAATTTTTCTAAATGATATTTCTTAGAATTTTAAGAATTGAAGATCTATTTCCTTTCAAAAGACATAAAATTTGACTTCGAAAGAAACTTATGTATTCAAAAGTTAGAGCTCCGTGCTTAATGTGACAACTTGGCAGCACCAGCCAATGTTCAACCCACACCTTCTTCATCTTCACTAGCCCAACAACCTCAAATAACCATCACCTATAAGAGAAAATCCAGATGGACCCCTGCTCAGTCTATTCAGATTGAGCATGTCCTTATACACTCACCCATGCAAAAGGAAGTGAAACCAAAAGCTCCTATTTCCCCTAGGAGTAAACCACTCACATCATTTCACTAATCAGTGTTAAGGTTGCTCATACTCAGCCTGATGAGCTCATTACCCAAGGTGCAAGCAATCACTCCGGGTCTCAAAACTCAAATGAACAACGTTTAGGGGATAGTTTCCATCCCCAGCCTTAAAACTTAAACCAACCAATCCCTAACCTCCAATTCCATGTAGATATTATAATCATCCCAATTTGAAATATTATTTTCATTACAGGATCCCTAAGATACACGACATGTATTTTCCTAAAATGGTGTAGTTAAAAAACTTATTTATCAAAATTGTGTAGTTTGAAAATTATTTACTAAAAAGTATTCTTTTAATTTTTTTTCTCACTCGTACTCTCATTAAATACTTTTTAAAGACTTTTAAATTCTTTAACATATGATTTGTTTAAATTTCTAAAAATTTTATATAAATATAACCTTTTTTTATTTTTCTAGAAATACTATTTACTTTTTTGACATGTTTCATTAAATAAATGTTTTATATCTATAAAAAATAGCTTTTTAAAGAAAACATTTATTAAAGTTAAAGAAAAAAGGTTTAAAAATGAAAATATTACTAGATTGTGACTAACAAAGGTTTTTTTACTGTATTAAATTCATTGGTGCGGGTTTTTTTTACTGTATTAAAAAAATGGGTAGGATTTTTTACTGTATTAAAAAATATTTTTGTATTGTTGTATTTAACTTTTGTAAAATCATTTTTCACATAACTTGAAAAATAATTTCATAAATATCATGATAAAAGCTTATAACATTCCAAAAAAATAGCCGGTTTAAAACTTGACAGTTCAAACTAAATCATATAAATCGGACCGGCTGAGTGTATGTTTATAACATTTTATGTAAAAGCTTTTTAATAATAAATTTACAGAAATTAAAAATGTTTATTTTCTAACATCAAGAAAATTTGTTTTTACGAAACATGTCAAAAGAAATAAAATAGTATTTCTAGATAAATAAAAAGAAGTTATATTTATATAACATTTTTAGAAATTTAAAGAAATCATATGTTAAAATTTAAAAAATATTCAATGAGTAAAAGTTAGAAACAAAAAAGTTCAAAAAAAACATTATTTTGGTAAAAAATTTCCAAACTATACCATTTTAATAAATAAAATTTTAAACTATAGTATTTTAGGAATAAATTCGATATACAACTATGTGAACTCCACTTTGGTTAATACTTTACATTTGTTCTTTATTATCGTTGTTCAGATATGCGCGACTACATATTTGAATAATTTACCCATGACTGCGTAAAGCATATTTTCCCTACCTTTCTTTAGTAAAAGATTAAATCTAGGTCATAGCTATTGTGATCAACAAAACTATAAATGTCATCTTGAAGGCTGTCACTTGATAGAAATCAATTGTTGTGCTTTGTTGCCACATCAAAGCTTCGACTTTTAAGGGTGGTGGGGGTGCATGCGCCGTGGGCACACAACGGGGCCGGCGCCGCGCGGCAACACCACCGACGGTCCCCCACGCCATGAAAAACCCTTGCCGCGCTACATGGCG
>BJCN01323459.1:0-11219 GCA_018326445.1 Flaveria brownii
CGCCAACCCGATCTCTTCTCTTCTTCTCTGTGTGTGTGTGATCAGTAGTTCACAACAATCAAGATGTGAAATCACTGATCTAGAGAAACAAATCTAGTGGTGGAAGGGTGAAAAACGTTGGCGCCAAAGGGTGTTTTTACAAAAATTGCAAATTTAGTATTGATGGACGGTTATGGTGGTAAAGATAGAGGTTTTGGTGGTGGTGATGGATGGTTGTGATGAGGGCTATAGTGTGGTGATAACTTTCTTAAAAGAAAGAATTTGAAAATTGGTAAACTAGTTTAATAAGCTGTTCTTATAATATATATTTATACTTTAATCCCTTTATTATTTAAACTAAAATTAATAATCTAACTTTTTATATATGTGGTCAAATACGAATACAATTTTCTTTTAATTTTAACGTTTTCCGAATATATTGTTACACAATGTTCTTTTATCCACGTCTCAATAATCACAATCAAGTAACCACAGATATTTTTTTATCTCCTTAACCACATCAGTATCATCCCAAAAAACACATTCGCCCGGTTGGAAACACGGATTAAAATACTAGCTGTTAACATTAAACCTAGAGTAAAAAATGTTATGCGAAAACACAAGGATTAAAGTTATTCACAACTTCCCATTATTTGAACACAGAAAAGTAGGAAACAAGCCTGATATTTATCATCACTAGCGTCGATCGTCATCCCCACTGTCTCTGCAGATTACATCTCTTTCTCTCTGAAGTTGCAGAACCCTCGGAACTGTGGAAACAAGATGGTGCCGCCGGCAGCGGTGGAGGGAGGTGACGGTGGTGGCGGAGAACGACAGCAGCAGGGCGTTGGCCAGATGCTCACCGGAATCATAAGGATAGTGGTCATATATTACTTCGCTTCCAAGTTCTTCTCTTCCAATAAACCCTCGTCTTCCGGATCCGATCCTTCTGTTCAGATCCACAATCTCTTCCAAAAATCTGAACCTCTGGTACGTTGTTAACAATTAGTCGTGTTTTGTAATGTAATCAGTTCAATTGTAAATCTGGATCACCTCTTATGCACGTAAACCTAGTTACTAGGTATGCACCATGTATATGTTAGGAGGTTTGATCAGTATGCTGAAGAATTTCACTATCACTTTGGATGTCGAGTGTTTCTTGCACTTGGATATTGACTATTATGGGTTTTGGTGAAGTACTTAACAGTTTTACATTTGAACAGATTAGGTTTTGACTGAAATTACTAAGAATAGGGTTTTGAAAATGTTAAATTTAGACTGTTTAGTGTGTTATAGGCTGTTTATGGTTTGTAGAAAGTTATATGTAGAGAGATTACATCTTCTTGAACAATCAACTGATTTGAGTGACGGTATAATGTATATTAGTTCTTTGTTTGGCTGTTTTACGTTTTAGTTATAAGAAAAGACATACATAACTAAAGATGAGTAAGAACTAGAACAGATATCATTGAAGCTTGCAAACTTGTTTCATTAACGATCAGATATTCAGATTAAATAGTTGAAAATATAAAACTTATAATTTGCGTTCCTAGTGTATGTAAATTGAAATTTGTTTTAATATGCATCTTTTGTCCAGGATATGTGGTTATATCTATCTGAACATGAGAAGTTCAATGAGTTTGGGAATGAAGAGTTACTAATATGGCATGAGTCAAACATACCTTATGCAGTTTGGGGGCCAGAGAGCACCAGGACTCTTTCGTTGAAGTATTATCCATCTGAGGTAAATATTCTGAAGCACCTGAGGCTTCATCCTCTTTTGATTTGGGCTGCTTAATATCGTGTTAGTTAATTTTCAAAATGCTTATCATTATTGATGTCAAAGGTAATATCCTAATTCGACCTCCGTAAACAGCCATTATTTTAAGAAAATATATATTTTTCTTCTGATAGCTGCACTAACTTAATCCCTGGGGATTCAATTTTTCCTTCAAATGAACATATTCATGCTAAATGATTAGGGCATCTTGCATGCTCAGTGAACATTAGCTGCGGTAACAATATGTGTTGGTTGCTATGGGGGATGTGTTTTTTAAAGGGACTACATGACATTGTAAGTGCTATTTATAATTATTCAGTATTTTAGTAATAAAACTGGATTTAAAAATTTGTATTTGGATGTTATATTGTTTGAAGTTGTAATAATAAGATGTTTAAGGATTTGATGAATATTGATTATTATTTAACATCATTAATAGATAAATAGATAAAATGATAGAAAAAGACGTTACTCTAAAAAGGGAGGGACATGTTGAGCATGGTAGTAAAAGTGTCTCAAATTAGGTTAAAAGATGGGGTAAATATTTAATTAGTTAAAAGGTGCTGGTGTAGTTTTACTCATCAATCTGTGTAAGAGGTAGTTTACAAATTTCATTAGTACCCTGGTGTGATTGTTTGCGCCGATTGCTCTTAGCTATATTATGTATGCTATCTGGATTATCACTCTATAACTATACCGTAAACGAAAAGGATGTTTTTTAGAGCCGGGGGGTCTTAGTGGGAGTAGCCTCTCTACCCCCAGGATAGAGGTAATATTTGCCACCATCACACCCTCCCTAGATCATACCGATAGCTATACTGCCATTGAATTATTCTAGGTGTGTTTTTTGTTTTGTTTTGTTTGTTGTTTGTTTCAGATGTTGTGAAACTGATCATTCAATCACTAAATAATCAGCTAAACAGTAGCCGAATCAATTTATTCAGATATCAAAATCAATTTTTTCACATCACGTTATAATAATCAGATACCTTGTCTCAAAATATAAATATAAGCACCCCTATGTTGTTAACTTGTCATACACACCAATATACTGTCACTCAATATACTTTGTATTTGAATTTCAGGCTTTGAAGCATAATGGGAGTCTCTTTGCTCATGTCTTCTTTGCACGTTCAGGGTATCCAGTAGACCCCAATGACCCTGAGTACCAGCCTTTGTCTGCCTTTGGACTGAAACACCGTAATTTTTTTCTTTCATCAAGTCAACTCTAAAGTTTTATGATTTAAAAGCTGCTTTATTATTGCTCCAAATTGCGAGCATGTGTATAGTTATCTGAAGACCCATTTTTTTAAAATTTGCAGCTGTGGTGACATACTTGCCTAAGTCAAAAGCAAACAAAAAAAAGAGTCTATTGGGGAACTCCAAAGACACCAGAGAGGATGGTTCATCTGAGGTTTGTTCAACTTTATCATTATGTATGCTCTATATTTGTTGCGGCATTTTTTTTGTTTGGAAAAGTTTAAAGCTAAAATTACATACTTCACCCATTATCATCTTAAATGGTTTGATCCACAAGAGTTTGATTGAATTTATTCTGAAGCTAAAAAGTTACTTTAGGCACATCCTTCTTGGTGATGATGAAGGGTATTCTAGACGCTTAGACGAGCCAAATGCTTCTATTGACATGCATGTGTACTAAATGCAACTGAGTTTAATTTCAAGTTTTTTAGTTGGTTGTTTTTGATATAGTGTTTGTTCATGTTGTTTAATTACTTTATCGTCCACCCACTCTAAAAACAAAAGGATAATATATACATAAATAAGTTATGCACTATGTCGTGGTAAAAAATGCAGCAGTTTCTGTTTTGCGTTCCCCCCAAAATGCAACATTTTATCCCGTGAGTTCCAATCCGAATCTACTTGCCAGCAGTAATCATTATTTGAAAGTAGTGACCTTCATTTCATCCACAAGTTTCCTTTACATTGCCCTAATTTATGTGTGGTGAGTGGTAACACTTGATTAAAAGTCAAGGCATTTCAGTTGCACTATTTGAATTTTGAATGGATGTATATTTTTCTCAGGGTGTTGAAGAACCTCAAGCTGATTTGAACGATGATGGTCCTACTGAGTACATTTCATATTGGAAACCGAATATCACAATTAACCTGGTTGATGATTTTACAAAGTATGTAAACAATGTATAGTTTCCACCATAATTTTCTATTCAAGAATGGATCTCTATGCTGACATGGCTATTTTGTTAACTGATCGCCAGGTACTCGCAACGTGCTATTCCACCGAATGTTGCTCCTTGTATCCTCCTCTGCTCCATCTCTTAAATGTTTTCACCTGTTACATTCATTCCTTCCTCCACCACCCTACAAAATGTTTGAGAACTTTTCATTTCTACTAGTTGCAGTACTATGAGTTTCTTGACTTGAGTTGCAGACATGAATATTGAACCTACCACAGGGAATTACTATCCAACTGTGCACTTCAATGAGTTTTGGTTACTTCGAGATAAGCTTATAGCGATTAATGAAACCGTGACTGAATTGCCTCTTCATCTAGAAGTGGCCCCAATAAGCATGACCAAATGGCAGCTATTCCTGCAGATTGATCAGTCATTCCAGATTCACCGCAGTTATGGAAGTATGCTTGATGGAGAAGCTGATGAACTTAAGGTATTAACTTCTATTCTCTTAATTTGGCAAGATTTTTGGCTGCATAATTAAAAAGTTGGTACTTGGTACATATCTAGAATGCAGTCATTTGGTACTTGTTTTGGGGTAACTGCCCAAAAGTATCCGACTTTCGCCTGATTTCGTCTTGGGGTAACAATCTTGTTTCCACCTTATAAAGGATCTTAAACTTCCAAAAATCTTAGTTGAAGGTAATCAGATTTGGTTACCTGGTCAAAACAATTATGTGCTGGTAGTTTCTTTTCCTGACGTGGCACCTGGAAAGCCGGTTATTTTCGAAGATCACCCTAAAAAGGAAACTTCTCAAGAATTTGAGCCTTTTCGCAAGTGAAAGTAAAGAGCGTTACCCAAAACATAAATCTGACCGAAGTTCAACTTGCCTTTTTTTCATCCTGGATGATTTTGTGATGAATATAACAATCTATAATATTGTTGTTAATACAGAGAGTGTTTGTGGAAGGAAATCCCTATCTCCTTGGAATCACCATGCTTGTTTCACTGCTTCATTCAGTATTCGACTTTTTGGCGTTCAAGAACGGTAATGCCAAAAATCATATTTGTGCTTTTTTCAACTCTGAATAGAAGCATTTTGTTTATGATTAATTTTATGCAGATATACAATTCTGGAACAAAAACAAATCTATGGAAGGCCTTTCTGCGAAATCAGTGGTTGTGAGTTTCATTTGTCAGCTCATTATCTTCCTTTACTTGCTGGACAATGATACCTCATGGATGATACTTGCAAGTTCTGGCATTGGGGTCTGCATCGAGTTTTGGAAAATAGGGAAAGCGATGCACATTGAGGTATAGTCAAGTTATATGAATGTTATCCTAGCAATATAACAGATGAAAGGAATTGATATAATTCTTATAGTTAATTTAAAAAATTGATAGTAATTAAAGTACATATTACCTTTTTTTCAGGTTGATAGAAGTGGGAGCATACCTAAATTAAAATTTAGAGATCGTGAGACGTATGCTGGAAACAAGACAAAAGAATATGATGATCTTGCAATGAAGTATTTATCGTATGTACTTTTTGTACTCGTAGCCTGCTCATCTGTATATTCACTCATGTATGAAACCCACAAGAGCTGGTACTCCTGGATTCTCTCCTCACTTACTAGCTGTGTATACATGTTTGGTAAGCCCCTACACAACTGCATAACAAGTTCTCTTAATAGATTAGTTTTTGTTTCATAGATGGGAGTGATCACTTTTGTCCATTGGATCGTATATGATTGGATGGCTGAGATCCTCCTCTATTATGTCTCTTTTCACTCCATGAATCACGACCATCAGCTTCATGATTAAAGGCCGCCAAACAGTGGTTCCTTTGGTTCTTAGTTATTTAACTGTTCTCAATTGAACAAATCCTAATATTTATATGTAACTCTTTAGTTTTGCATTGTGTTTATTAAAAAAATTTTAAGGGATCTGGGTATATTAGCAATTGTATTCTACCTCTCATGCTTGGTCCTGTTACTGTGTTGTTACAGGTTTCATTATGATGTGCCCACAGCTCTTCATCAATTACAAGCTAAAATCAGTTGCTCATTTACCATGGAGGCAGATGACTTATAAGTTTCTCAATACAATCATTGATGATCTATTTGCTTTTGTGATAAAAATGCCAATGCTACATCGACTTTCTGTCTTCCGTGATGGTACGTTTGAATCTAACTTAGCCGGATTGAGTAACGAGTTTGGGTCATATTAGGTCTTTTTCATATGGGTTGAAAGTGGTTGACCTAAAATAACCTACTTTTTTATATAGAATTAATGCGTCTGATGTTATTACAAGATTTATATTATTCCACTAATAATCTATTTTTTATTAAAAATGCTTTAGGAGGTCTTGTGCATAATATTTGGCAACTTTTCATCCCACCTGACCCGTTTCTTTTCTAGCTATTTATTTTATTTTATATTTAATAAACATAATCCATTTTCACCGAGAATGTTTTTCTTGTCAATTTTATGGTTGCAGATGTTATATTTTTGATATATTTGTATCAAAGATGGGTTTATCCGGTGGACAAAAAGAGAGTGAATGAATTTGGATTTGGTGGGGAGGATGAAGATGAGGCGGCTGTAGCCTTGGCCGCAGGCTCTGGCAGTACTGCAGAGGAGAAGAAAACCAACTAAGAACTCCTGACCTAATATCATATCAAGTTTTGGGATGAAAAACCATAGGTTTCCTAGTTTTACGTTAAATTTTGTTTGATTATCATTTACTTATATCCGAAGTAGTTGATCTAGATAGTATTATGCTTGTAGTTTTAAATTACCAGGGTCAATTCTTCATCCATTTAAAAAAAACCCCTGGGTTCTAGAAACTAGTTACTAGAATGATTCAAATGCTGCATATCTAACTTATTATCAGATGGTGCTGACAAACCTCTTGATCGATGTTTGCCTACGTTGTTATTTCTGCATTTGTCAGGTTTGAAGCCTTTTCCTGCTCTCCTCACACTCTAATCTCAATAGTTGATGCAATTTGAAGAAGTTTACCTGATAAAAGAACACACACTTCGAATTTAAATTGAGTATTTAAAGTGATTATGTGAGACTTGTATATAGCAAATCCCCACATCTTCAAAGATTTATCATCAATATGGCAATAAAAGGAGATTATTTTTATCTTTTATGATAACTTTTTTTACCCGCCGCGCGTTCCGTGACATTGTACACAGCGTGATAAAGTATAGACTACAATCGACCCCACTTGTTTTCGATCAAACTTTACGTCAATACGTAGGGTGACTCAAAGATATACAGTTGAATAAAAACTTCTAATATTTGACCTGACCTTTTTTCCTAATAAAATTAATGTCAAAATATACTTTACAATCATTCTGACTGTTTCCGAACTAAATTTATGTTGAAACGTATGGATAATGAAAACGTATTATATTGGCTCAACGTGTTTCAAACAAAAAGAATGTCGAAACGTAGGTCAACTTAAAGCGTACATAAAAATAAGCACGAAAACATTTTATATTTGACCCTACTAATTTCTGAACAAAATTTACGTCAAAACGCATATGTATGTCGAAACGTAGATAGTCTTAAATTGCATAAGGTTAAGCACGTAAACATTTTATATTTGATCCAAGTCGTTTCTAGCTACATTTAAACGTAGATGGACTCGAATTTATATTGTACAGGAGCAAACCCGAATCTCTAAAAATTTAAAGGGGTCAAAGTGGCATTTTATAAAGTTATTAAAAAAATATCATGGACTAAAATGTAAGGATTGAAAGTGAGAAGGGGAGAAAGGCCGGTGGGAAACCCAACCGACCTTTCTTTTTAAGTTGTAGTAATAGCTAGGCAATCCATAATCTTCATAGTTTGATATTTTAACTTCTTTAATCAAATGACATTCATTTTCAATACCTATCAAATAATTAAAAGATGCTTAAGTAGTTGAGTGCTCTAGTATTATCTAGACAATAGCATAGAATTTAATAGTAGTTTTAGAGAGTGTGAATTTGATGTTTTAAATAAAGAGTTGATTAAAAGATCTACTATGGTGGTTAGAAAAATGACCAACTTTTATTAAACAAATTCTCACTGTTATTACTGCGAGATATTAAAGTCAAAACAAGTGTATCTTTCGTAGTTAACTTTCTTAAGCCAACATGATTCTTCCGAAGCTTAGTTCATATCTTCCAAAGGTTATGTTTTACTTTGGAAGGGTTGGTGATGTTAATGCTTTACTTCTGGAAATCTTCCGAAGGATACTTCCTATTTCGGAAGTATTAGTCTAGGGTCCTAAGTGTAATTTCTTAATAGTTGTTTAGTGTGTTAATTTGACCGTTGAAGTTAGTTATGTTGTAGGACTATAAATAAAGATCCTGTGCAATCGGTGAATATAGACTTTCACAGACTTAATCACTAATCACTTGTAATCATTAGTTAATAAAGTTCTTTCTTGTATTCTTATTGAAGATTTCACATTCTTCGTTTCTTGGTGTTGTCGAATTATGCATTCTTGTACCCAATTGGTTAACAATCGGTATCAGAGCCTAGATTGTGGCTCAATTGAGGATCAAGATTCAATCAAATATCGTTCGGCGGTAGTGATGGTGTCAACAAAATTTGAGATTGAGAAATTCGACGGGAAGAATGACTTTGGGTTATGGCGACTGAAGATGAAGACATTGCTCGTTCATCAACGAGTGGTGGATGCCTTGGCTGGAGAATCTAAGTTGCCGAACACAATGTTAGACAAGGAGAATAAGGAAATGCTTGAACATGCACACAATTCGATCATCTTGAACTTGGGGAATCGGGTACTTAGAGAAGTATCGAAGGAGACGACGGCGGCAGGGGTCTGGTCAAAATTGGAAAGTCTGTACATGACGAAGTATCTTGTGAACAAGTTGCATCTCAAGAAACGTCTGTACACGTTCTAAATGGCGCTTGGGAAGTCAATTGAAGATCATACTAATGAATTCAACAAGTTAGTGTTGGATCTTGAATACATTGAAGTTGAGTTGGATGATGAAGACCAAGCGATCATATTCTTGACCTCTCTCCCATCATCTTATGAGCACTTTGTAAATACTTAGATGTATGGTAGGGATACCCTTACCATGGAGGAAGTGTTGGCAGCTCTTAATTCGAAGGAATTAAAGAAGAGAACTGATAATACGGAAGATGGTGGAGAGGGACTGATAGTTAGGGGAAGATCTGAACAAAGACACTTCAAGCCTAGAAGTGACTCAAAGTCAAGATCCAAGTTCAAGAGAAGGTGTTATGAGTGTGGGTTAGAAAAGCACTTCAAGAAAGATTGTTTGGATTGGAAAAGAAAGAAGGGTGAATCAAGTGGATCAAAGTCTTATTCTAGTCACAATGCACAAGATAATACCTCTGATGGGTATGAGAGTGCAGATGTGTTAGCTATCACAAGCACTGGTAATGAGAATGAGTGGGTGATGGATTCAAGTTGTTCATACCATATGACACATGTGAAGGAGTTCTTCAAAGATTTGAAGCTCGAAGATCTTAGATCTGTGAAGCTAGGGGATGATAGACCTTGCAAGATTATGGGTCATGGCACAACGACTCTAAAGATGAAGAGTGGTATGGTAGTAGATCTTCATGATGTAAGGTATATTCCTAGTCTCAGAAGAAGTTTGTTATTATTAGGGTTGTTGGAGAGATCTGGTTGCCATGTTAGTCTGAGGGATGGTAAGGCTAAGGTGATTAAGGGATCAATGGTAATGTTATCTGGTAATAGAAAGGATAATAATATCTATTTACTGGATAGTGTTGGTATAGTAGAGTCCCATGTGGTAACTTCCCCTAGTGATAGTAGTTCTAAGGCCATGTTATGGCACTAGAGGCTTGGTCATATCAGTCAACAAGGACTGATAGAGTTGAAGAAGCAATAGGTGATGGCTGAGTTGAAGAGTTATGATTTTGGGCTTTGTGAGACTTGTATTCTTGGGAAACATAAGAGGGTAAAGTTCACAAGGGCTAAGCATGTCACAAGAGGGATATTAGACTACATTCACTCTGATTTATAGGGTCCTCTAAGGTTGATTCTTTGGGTGGTTCTAGATATTTTATGACGTTGATAGATGATTTTTCAAGGAGAGTTCGGGTGATCATCTTAAAGAATAAGAGTGATGCCTTTAGTAAATTCAAAGAATGAAACGTCCTTATGGAAACTCAAACTGAAAGAAAAGTCAAGAAGCTAAGAACTGATGATGGGTTGGGGTTTTGCAATCATGAGTTTAATCAGTATTGTAAAGCTCATGGTGTTGCAAGACACAGGACTGTGCGTGGGCATCCATAACATAATGGTTTGGCTGAAAGGATGAATAGATCCTTACTTGAAAAGGTAAGGTGTATGTTGGCTAGTTCTGGTTTACCCAAGATGTTCTGGGCTGAAGCTATGACTACTGCAGCTTATCTAGTCAATAGGTTTCCATCAGGTGCATTAGATATGAAGACACCTATGGAGGCATGGTTAGGTAGAAAGAATGACTATGGAGTACTTAGGGTGTTTGGTTCATTGGCTTATGCTCATGTTATCCAAGGAAAACTAGAACACATGGACTGCAAATGTGTGTTTCTAGGATACCTTGATGGAGTGAAAGGGATACAGAAGTTGAAGAGCAGAGTGGGGTTCAGATTGAGGTGGAGCACCCAGTTATAACTGATAAAGGTGTTGATCAAATCACTACTGATAGCCAAGGGGATGGTTTGAATGATTATCAATTGGCTAGGGATAGGCAGAGGAGACAAGTGGTACATCCACTCAGGTATAGAGAGGGGATTGACTTATCAGCATTAGCCTTTGTTGCTGCTGAAGAAGAAAGTATGTATGAACCATTGTCATACTCTGAGGCAATTTCTATGAAAGAAAGCTTAAAATGGTTCAAGGCCATGGATGAAGAGATGGAATCTCTTTATAAGAATGGCACATGGGACCTGGTTGATAAACCTGAGGGTCACAAGCTTGTGTCATGTAAGTGGCTGTTCAAACTGAAAGATGGGATTTCTAAAGGTGAACCTCCTAGGTACAAGGCTAGATTAGTAGCTCAGGGGTTTACACAGAAGCCAAGGGTGGATTATAATGAAATATTCTCACCTATGGTGAAAAATTCATCTATAAGAGTCATGCTGTCATTGACTGCTTCTATGGATATGGAGTTGCATCAGCTAGATGTGAAAACTGCATTTTTACATGGGAAGTTAGATGAAACAATCTATATGAAGAATCTGGAAGGGTTTGAGATTAATGGGCAGGAGGATAAGGTGTGTCTCCTTAAGAAGTCTT
>BJCN01323481.1:8253-19274 GCA_018326445.1 Flaveria brownii
TCTACTAGCTGTTAGATACATGAATGATCCAATCATAGATCTGTAATGAGTCTGATCCACTGATTTTGTTTCTAGATCTAGACCTATCTTCATCTTGGTATCAATAGGAGTTTTGATAGACTAACAATCTTTAAAATGAAACTTCTTCAGCATGGTTTCCATTATTTTGATTGATTGATGAAGATTCCATCTACTGTTTGTTGTACTTGCACTCCTAAAAAGAAAGTGAGTTCTCCCATTGCACTCATTTGGAACTCGGAATGCATGAGATCTTCAAAATCTTTGCAGAGTTATTTGTTTGTTAAGCTAAAGATGATATCATCTTCATAAATCTAGACTAGCAACATGTCTTTTCCTTTTGTCTTTCTGAAGAGAGTATGAGCATTCTTTCTTCTTTCATATCCATTTGTAAGCAGAAAAGATGATAGAGTCTCGTACTACTTTCTCGAGGCTTGATGAAGACCATGCAAGGCTTTGTCAAGCCTGGAGGTTGACTCACATAGACTTCTTCAGCGATCTTGACATAGAGAAAGGCACAATTCACATCCATTTGATACACCATGAATTTCATGGATGTGGAGTATGCAAGGAAAATTCTAATAGCTTCTAATCTGAATATAGGAGCAAACTCTTCATCATAGTCTATGCCTTCTTCTTATGTGTATCCCTGTGCCACTAATCTTGCTTTGTTTCTGATGACAATGCCCCTATCATCAGTATTGTTTCTGTATAGCCACATGGTACCGATATTGTATTAACCTTCAGGGAGATCTACCAGTTGCCATACATCTTGTTTCTTGAACTGGAGCAACTCTTCCTGCATTTCCTCGATCCAGCTGTTGTCTTGAAGAGCCTCTTTTATGTTCTTGGGTACTGGCTGACATAGAAAGCAAGAAAGCAAATAGATGTTTGCAATACTTGACTTGCTTCTAGTCACCTGCTCATCTAGTTCACCAATGATGCTTGACACTAGATGATCCTTATGTATCCTGGTGGTCGGAATAGAGTCACCAGCTATTGATACATCAAGGTTGGACACATTCAAATCATCATGGTAAGAGGCACCTTCATGCTGTGACATGGGAGAGTGATTAAAGTAATCAAAGACTTCATTGGTTTCTGCTTGGGCATCTGCTGCACTTTGAACACTGTCATCATTTGCATTTCTCTCAGTCTCAACTGGAACAGTAGCTGGTGCTGGATTCCTCACTTTATTTGATGGTTCACTAGAAGGAGTTGGTATTGAACTTGGACCAGCGTCAGTTGAAACATTCTGATTGTGTGGCGCTTGTCTGACAGGATCAGCTTGTAAAGGAACATCTTTATCGGTTGATCAGCAGAAGTAGGAGGAATCATGGGAAAATCATCTTTTTCTTTCTACTGCTCTAGAAGATTCAACTGATTGTAGGTTACCTGCATATGACAAGTGGAACTGATCAAAAGATCTAGTAAATGAGTCAATATCAAATAACCAGTCGGGACCATTGATTGATTTAGGAAAGGAGTGTTCCTTGAATTGAACATTGGTTGATTCATCAATTATGTTCAATCTAGGATTAAACACTCTGAAAGTCTTTGAAGCTGAGGAATAACCTAGAGCAAACTTTCCTAAATGATCTCGGGTGTTTAATATTAATACAGGACTACCAAATGACTTGAAGAATCCAATGAATGGTTTTCTTAGAAAAATAAGTTCATAAGGTGTCTTATTGCTTTATTTGACTATCAGAGTTCTATTTTGTACAAAGCAGGCTGTGTTGACTGCTTCAACCCAAAAGGTAATAGGAATTTTAGCATCTGCTAGCATCATTCATGATGCTTCAATCAGTGTTCTATTTCTCCTTTCAGCTACACCATTTTGTTGAGGAGTTCTAGTTGCACTGAATTGATGCACAATGCCTTTGGTTGTACAAAATGAACTCAGATCTTCGTTTTTGAATTCTGTTCCATTATCACTTCTGATTGATTTTACTTTATGATCAAGTTGGTTTTCAATCTTAGTGATAAAGTCTTCTATTATTTGTGATGCTTCGTTTTTATGAAGTAAGAAGAAAACCCATGTAAAACGTGAATAATCATCAATGATCACTAAACAATACTATTTCTTTCCAATGCTCATAACATGAGTTGGTCCAAAAAGATGCATGTGAAGTAGCTTCAATAAAGTATTGTTTGTGTTCACAAGATTTGGTTTATGAGACGACTTGTGTTATTTTCCTTTGAGACATGCTGAACAGTGGTCAATGAAGTGAAATTCTTTTTGAGGAAGACCAACTACATGGTTTCCTTTGACCAGTCTTTTCATGTTTTTGAAATTTGTATGTCCCAAGCATCTATGCCAGAGTTGTGGCTCATCAAATAATGCCTTTGACACAAGACAAGTTTCTTCTTTAAGATGTGCAGAATTAAGGTTTAGGACATAGGTATTATTCTTCCTCGGGGTCTTCAAGACAACCGTTCTTTAGGAATTTGAAATCTTGGTTTCAGAATGTAGCAATGAGTGTCAGTGAAGTGTGTAGAATATTTCTTGTCGTAGATCTAAGACATGCTAAGAAGATTGAAATTTAGCAGCTCGCAGTAGTTCACTCTATCAAAGCTGAGCTATCCATTTGTCACAAATCCTTCACCCGTAATCCTACCACCTTGTGAACTCCACCAAATGCTACAGTAGTTCCTTAAATGTGCTTGAAGTCATGAACGAGGGAACGATCTCCTGTCATGTGTTGGGAGTATCCATTGTCCACATACCATAAGCTGTTAGACCTGTTTGGATGAACCTGCAAGCAAAAAGAAACTAATTAGAATATGGAACCCAAGCCATGATGGTCTTGGGTTTCCCGTTTATATCTAGGACTGTAACTTCTTGGTATTTTCCTCTAGGTTGAATGTTAGAGGATGATGCTTTGATTGATTTATGTGGGGTTCTTCTTGTTTTCTTTTTTCTCAATTTCAACTGACATGTCAGAAGAGTCATCAAACCTTTGTTCCCTATTTCTAATGGAAATTGAGCACGTTTTTTATTTTCAGAAATCACTTTTGTTTTAAATCTTGGAAAAACATTAAGTAATTGTTTCATATTTTTATATTGCTTTTGTTTGATGCTCTTTGACTGCCAATTGTCATAGAAGTCATCATCAGAATTTGAGATTCTTGATTGTCTATTCTACACTGGACTTTTAGATTTGACTTTAACAGTTGAAATTGGTGAAATGGGCTTGTTTTTAGGAACTCTCAAGCCTTTCTAATTAAAGAATCACTCAGATATATTGTGATTTGTCATATCACACACTGAACAATACTTGTTGAAATAACAATTCTTGTTTGAATGATTGTTCATGTTACAGATTGAGCAGTATTGGTTGTAATAACACTCATCTGTGTTGTGATTTGACATATCATAGTTTTCACAGTACATCTGTCTGATCTTTGTTTTTGATGATGAAGCTTCTTGATGCTTAATTGAGTTTGACTTTGACTCTTGTTTTGTTTTGATTGAAGAAGCAAGTTCATCCTTTGTGATATCAGTAGATTGTTTCACAACTCTACTGTGTCTCTTGTTTGAAGGATGTCTTTGCTTCTTTTGAGTCTTTCTCACCTCCAAATCAAATTGTTCAACATCCTTTTTGTTGAAATATCAAAACCTATTCCTTGTTTTGATTTAGGAGGTGAGCTCAGATCAATCTTTATTTTTAGCGATTGATTCTTTGGGGATTTTGCTCTAAATGATGGTGATGCTAAAGCTTTGCCTTTAGTATTTATTGAAACCTTGTCTGATTTGCTTGAATTATTTAGAGATTTAACCTCACTATCAGATTTGAATTCAGCAGTAGGTTTCAAAGGCAGTTTAGCATCTCTCTTTACTTTGAGTCTTTCTCTGATGAATTTCACAAAAGGAATGATGGACTTGACTGGACTCTTTTGTTTCTTTACACTGACATGTTTGTCTTAGCATTCTTTTATCTTAATAGGATGACTTAATTTGATTTTATCCTTATTTGTTTTAATGTACACATTTGGATTATTTTGAGGATTTGTTGTCTGTGAAACTAGTGTTTTAGTTTCAGTAAATTTAGGTTCATTTGGTTCAGACAAAGTAAGAGGCTCAGGCATGCCAGTGTACTTGTCATTGTATGATGGTGGACAAGAATTATATCCAATTCCAGTCATGTATTTTGGCTCCTTTTGTGAGTCAAGCAACTCTTGTAGCTTAGCAGAAGAGAATTAAAACTTTTCAAGTTTCACTTCAGTGGCTGATTGCTCAGCTTTGGTTGTGGTTAATAATTTAGTTAACCTCTCATTCTCAGCTATTAGAGTATACTTCTCACCATGCAGTTTTTCAATATCTAAAATTAGTGACTTGATTTTGATTTCAAAGCTTTTCATTTCATGTCTTAGCATTTCAGATTTTACTTTTTCTTCTTTTATTTTAGCAGCCAATTTGTGATTGTGTGATCTATACCCTTGTAATTCAGTGACACATTCTTCACAATAGAGATTAGCTTTTACCTTAGATGTCATGGGAGTGGGACTATCATTGATGTTAGCCATGAGTGCATGATTTTGGAATTGAGGTTTGACTTCCTTTGCATACAGACTCCAGTCACATACTCCATCTTGTCTAATGACAAGTGCATTTGAGGTTGACTGGATGTTTCCATGGGCTTGCTATGTCAGCTGGTACTGACTTTGATGAGTTGGTTAATGATGAAGCTGATGCTGAAACTGGTTTTGATGACTTGATTGAGGAGCTAATGATGAAGTTGATTGAGAGTATGGTTGATTGTCTGAGCTTCTTTGGTAGTTGTTGTTGTTTCTGCTGGGTGCATTACATTCCATTGAGAAGTGGTCAGTCATACCATAGTTGAAACACTTCACCTTGGATTTGTCATATCCAAGCTTGGTGCTCTTATTCAAGATTAGCTTTTTACCTTTCCTGAAGAATTTCTTTGCTCTTATAGAAATTATGGCAATTTACAATTGCAAATCCATTTCTTCAACATCATCAGGATCCATTCCTCCAGATCTTCTTGGATTAGGTTAGCTAAAATGAGTCTTCCTCCCAAGTATGTTTCAAAACTTGCAACAAAGGCATTTTAAGTAGCCGTATGTTCTTCAGATTTCTAATCAAAGGCAAGTTAGTAGGTGTGGAAGTAGATGTATTAGAGGTTGATTTCTTCTATGGTTGAGATGAGGCAATGAATCCAGTGGATCTGGATTGATCTCTAGATGATAGAAAATCATCCTCTTCAGTAATGAAGGCATTTTCCACATAATGAGTTTCTGATGGAAATTTGTAAGCCTTAATGACTTGAGGTCCACTCAAGTTTCTACTTCTCTTATCCAGTTCAAGAGCTTCAATCTTTGCTATCATTATGTCTAAGCTTATGCTCTCCAGATCAAGTGTGTTTTTCAGCATGGTCACATTTTGCTTCCCAGCTTTTAGGCAGACTGTGTAGCATCTTCTTGTTCATCTCTTTTTCTTTGTAGGTGACCCCCATTATCTCCAGATCATTTACTAGTTGGACGAATCTATGAAGCTGTTTTGAGATTGATTCTCCTTTGGTGTTATGGAAGGTTTCATATTGATTAATCAGTTTGTCTTTATTAATCTTAGTAACCACACTGCTCCCTTCACACATGCTCTGAAGTGCATCCCATACACCTTTTGCAGTGCTGTATTTCTCTAATCTTTTGAGTACGTCCATCTTCAAAGCCTGAGTTAAAATGGAGTAGGCTTTAAGATCAATCTTAATCTTCTTATAATCATCATCATCAAGATTAAGTTTTGGATCCTTAATGGGGATTCTGACTGTCTTATACTGTGCAGCTTGGTTAGCACTCAAAGAAACTGGAATGTAAGGCCCTTTACATATTGATATCCAATAGTCCGGATCTACACCTGTAAAATAGTTCCTAAACTTGATTTTCCATTGCTTAAACTCAGATGTGTGTTTAAGCATTGGAGGTTTAGAAGCATGGCTAAGTTAAGAAAAGTTAATAGAATCCATGGTTTATAAACTGATTTTAGATTGTTTCAATATGGTCTAGATTGATTTTATGTCCAAGAGTCCAAACAGTCCACAATTTCATTAATGAGTTAATGTAATAAGTCTTATGAACAGTAGCAGTCAGTAGGGTTTTCTTGTGCTGTAGCAGTTTCTTTTTGTTTTTGTTTTGTTGATTTTTGTGTATTTTGTTTGTGGTTAATCACAGATCTGAACAATACAATTCTGAACGAACAAGTTACAATGGGTTTTAGGGTTTTCAAGAATAGTAAAAAGACAACCTCGGAACCTTGTAACTTGAGTACTAGGTATCTTTGTGAATGAAAAACTTACATATGATGGATATTCTATTCTATTTATAGGCTGACATAAAGCCTGTATAAAAAGACTAAACTACCCTCACAACTATACAGAATACTAGTCTAAGTACAAAAGTCTTCAACCGTATTAGTTGTTGAACATCCGCATTAACTAATGTAGATGCCTTGGCTTTATCAACATTTCTTGTTTCTTCATCTGCATTAAGTGTTTGGTCATCAGCATTAACTAATTCGGATGAGCAAACACTTATCAGCATTTCTTTAGTGCATCCGCATTAACAAATACGGATGAACAAATACTTAGCAGCATTTGTTCTAACTATCCGCATGTGTATATGCGGAAGAACAAACACTTATTAGTATTTGTTCCTTGGTCATCCGCATAGACAAATGCGGATAGCCAATACTTGTCTTTTCTTCACCCGCATTTCTTCTTGGACTTATGGGAATCTGCCAATAGAACAACCATCACCCATCACTTGAATTGGCATGTATGATCCTTTCAGGGCCCAACACAAGTAAACAAAGCTTTCATGATTCTATTGCTAATAATAGCAAATAATTCTTTCTTAATACAAAGTAAAAAAGAAATTTGATTCAATCAAAATCGTTTGTTGATAAAAGAAATGATCATCCAAATATCACTTTGCAAAAGGAACTTACAAACAAGAAACCTTTATCTATTAATGATGACAATTCAACCTCTTCACAAATTTCTATTAAGGAATTGGTTTCAAATCTGGTCAAACCAATTCAGAAATGGAATATAAAAGAAAAGGAACCAGAACCTGATATTGTTGTTGATTACATCTTCAATGAAAAAAGAGATATGATACTGAAATTTGTATCATATTTGGATGAATATGATGTACTCAAGTCAACCATGGCTTGGGTTCCTAAAAATGAATGAATGTTTCATTTGTGCAGAAAAAAAAGAGTCAACCATGGCTTGGGTTCCTAAAAATGAATGAATGTTTCATTTGTGCAGGAACATCCAATACCCAGTATTAACAGTGTATGGCACGTTGACAGTGGATGTTCAAGGCACATGACTGGTAATATATCTCTGTTAAACAACATCAAACCATACAAGGAGGATATGTTATTTCTACTAGAGACAAGGAGGTAAAATTACAAAGAAAGGTACAGTGTCAAATGGTGTATTAAGTTTTGAAGATGTCAACTTTATAGAGGAACTAAAACATAATTTGTTAAGTGTTTCTCAAATCTATGACAAATAATATTCCACTCATTTCACTGATAAAGAATGTTCAATTCTAAAACCTGGATTTGTAATACCTGATGAATGGATCTTATTGAGAACTCCGAGACACAAAGACACATATTTACTTGATATGAATAGATCTTATTCATTTGTAACAGCGTCATGTTTGTTGTCTAAAGCCTCGGAGAGTGACTCATTATTATGGCATCGTCGTCTTGGCCATGTAAACATTAAAAATATGAACAAGTTGGTTAGAGGTAATCATGTGGTTGGACTTCCTTTGAAAGAATTTCAATTAACAGAACATTGTTTGTCATGTTCTAAAGGCAAACAACATAATTTACCTCATAAACCAGTTGCTCATACAAAAATAGAATCTATTCTACAACTGTTACACATGGATTTGTTTGGTCGAGCTAACGTTTTGAGTTTGGGACGTTGTGCTTATTGTTTAGTCATTACTCATGATTTTTCTAGATTTCTATGAGTTTTCTTTTTAGCAACCAAAGATGAGACACCTCATTTACTGATAAAATTCATGACTCTAGTGGAAAATCAGACGGACAAAATAGTCAAATGCATTCAAAGTGATAATGGCACTGAATTTTGTAATCGGACATTGAATGAATTTTATGATTCAAAGGGGATAGCAAGGCAATTTAGTTTAGAACGAACTCCACAACAAAATGGAATTGCTGAAAGACGAAACAGAACATTAATTGAATCTGCAAGAACCATGTTATCAGCAGCCAAATTACCTTCATTCTTTTGGGCTGAAGCTGTTAACACTACTTGTTATGTTCAGAAACGTGTTCTAATCAATAAACAACAAAATAAGAATCCTTATGAAATCTTTTTCAAACATAAACGTAAAGTCAAATATTTCAAAACTTTTGGATGTTGTTGTACGTTGTTAAACACATCTGATTCAAAATCTAAATTTGATGAAAGGTTGATGAATGCTACTTTGTTGGTTACTCAGCCAATAAAGTTACATATAGGGTTTATTATAAAAGATCAAAACAAATAATTGAGTTATTTAATATTGATTGGCATGAGTCTAACAAAACTGATGTAGGTTTTTCACCTTAATGGGTTTATGATTATGGTTCTTTATTTGAAGCATTTAATCATGCGTCTGTTGTATCTACAACTGCTACTCCTTTAACATCATCTATTCAAGATTTGTTTGCTGATGATCTTGGATCCATTTCATCTCAAGCACAAGGAATATCTTCAGACATACCTACTTTTACACCAATTACAGTTGCTCCATAGGTCTCAGAATCTGATGTCATTTTGACTAATCATGCATTTGAGCAAGTTCCATAAGATTCTGATCAGAGTTGTTCTTCTACACAAGATGATAACAATGATGTTATTCAAGTTCCATTTGATTTTTATCTATTGACAATGTAGTCATCAAGAGGAAGATATCATGTATTAACCTGAAGGAGGAACCACTTTGAAGAACCAATGGGTCGTATGTCCAACATAGAACTTTGAAGAACCAATGGGTCGTATGTCCAACATAGAAGAAGTTATATCTGAATATGTCATTCCTTAGCTGAGAATTCATAAAGATCATCCAACTAAAGCCATTATTGGTCCATTATCACAAGGCGTTCAGACTCGAAGTCGTTCTGGAGAAATAAATACATGCTTGTATTCCTGTTTTATTTCTCAAATAGCGTAAAAGAACCTTGAAATGGAATTGAAAGAAAACAGTTGGGTACAGGCTATGCAAGATGAGTTGATGCAATTCAAGAAGCTTAATGTTTGGCATCTGTATGAACTACCAAAGGGTAAGTTGCTAATCAGAACGAAATGGATATTCAAGAATAAGACGGATGAGAAAGATGTGACTGTTCACAACAAGGCCAGACTTGTTATACAATATTTTATCAAATTGAAGGGCTTGATTACGATGAAGTATATGCTCTAGTTGCAAGACTTGAAGCTATATGGATATTTCTAGCTTTTGCTTCATACAAGAACTTCAAAGTTTATCAGATGGATGTCAAAACTGCTTTTTTGTATGGTGAAATATAAGAGGAAACCTATGTCTGTCAACCACCAGATTTTGAAGATCCAGATCATCCTAACTATGTCTAAAAGTTAGACAAAGCACTTTATGGATTACATCTTGCACCTCGTGCTTGGTATGTTACTCTCACTGAACATTTGCTTACAAATGGATATACAAGAGCTGCTATTGATCAAACATTGTTCAAAAGGAAGATTAGTGATGATCTAATTCTTGTTCAAGGTTACGTTGATGATATTATCTTTGGATCAACCAATGATGATATGTGTAAGGAATTTGTAGCTGTGATGAAGAAGAAATTCGAGATGAGTTCACTTGGAAAGATATCATTCTTCTTGGGCATCCAAGTTAAACAGGATGCTAATGGTATATTAATTCATTAAGAAAAGTATATTCATACTATTCTTGATAAATACAAGTTTCAAGACTCCAAGATAACTCCAACTCCTATGTCTTCTCGTCCAACTTTGACTCTAGATCTCATGGGAGAAGATGTTGATCAACACATGTATCGATCAATGATTGGATCTCTGATGTATCTTACTACAAGCAGACCAGACATCATGTTCCCTGTTTGGCAATGTGCATGTTATCAGAGTAATCCAAAGGAATCTCATATGAAAGCTGTCAAGCGGATTTTCAAGTATCTCAAGGGTCAACTAATACTTGGTCTTTGGTATCCTAAAAACTTAGATATCAATTTATTTGCTTATACTGACAGTGATTATGCAGGATGTAACTTGGATAGGAAATCAACAACTGGTGGATGTCAATTTCTTGGCAATAGGTTGATTTTATGGCAATGCAAAAAGCAGCAGACTGTGTCCACATCAACTGCAAAAGCTGAATATGTAGCTGCTTCAAGTTGTTGTTCACAGATTGTTTGGATCCAGCAACAACTTTTTGATTATGGCCTAAACATTTATGATACCAGGATTTTGTGTGATAACACTGTAGTTCTTAGTATTGTGAAGAATCCAATTCAACAATCTAAAACAATACACATCGACATCCGCATGCATTTCATCTGTGATTGTTTCAATCGAAAACTAATTCACTTGGAGTCAGTTTCCTCATATGACAACATTACTGATTTGTTTACTAAGGCATTTGATCATTCCCGATTTAACTTTCTAGTCCAATCTTTAGAAATGATTAACTTTGGTTAACTGTTATGCTTACACCCTTTATAAAAATATTTTTCTTTTTCTCGTTAAAATAATAATTTTCCTTTAGATAATCACAATTTAAGGGGGATAAAATTTGAAAAATACTTCAAACATATAGTGTTTGTTTTTAGGGGAAGTAATATAAAAAGATTTATGTGGTAAAGAAAATGAAAATCTAAATTTTCAAGTGCATACAGGAAATGATAGAACATTTCTTGATTTTATATTGTTACATACAAAGGCATACAAAACACT
>BJCN01323510.1:0-11474 GCA_018326445.1 Flaveria brownii
GCTTCGTCAGGTAAACCCATCGTATCTTCGTCAGGTACCTTGACAAAATCATTAACCAAAAACCTTAATTAAGTAGCAAAACTGAGTAAGAGTTTCAAATCAAGAGGATTTGACTTATGTGAGTGTGCCAAATCATACGATGATCATTGTGTAGAATTGAACGTGTGACTTTACAGGAGATAATTGAATTTTAAATCTCCCGCCCATTTGACTTTGCCCGTGTATAGAACCCTTGAGGAAGAAGCCAAGAACTATCACTCTTTTCATGCTATGTAAGATGTTAGGAAGAAAAGAAGAAGTGATGACCTTCTTCTTTTAGATGGAAGAAGATCAATTGGTTGTGGTGGTTGTTCTTACATGAAAGCTTTATTTAGGGTTTCTCATGATGTATTTTCACTTGCTTGTACCATATGCAACAGATGTTGTACATCTCTTAATTTTAAGATTTTTGTGTAAAAGGACTTTATTGTCCCTCCCATATCCATATTAATATAGTATAGATTATATTATTATATAATTCATAAATAAACATAATTATTATTTTATTATTATTATTTCTGTTCAATTCACTCTCTCAAAAGAGTAATTGTTTTTTTTTTTGTAATATTCTAATTAATGTTCAGTAAATAAGTCTGACAAAGGAGAAAACAAAATAAAGCTACACGCGTGTTTTTTTTATTTAAATTAAAAAATAGTCTTTTATATTTTTAATTTGAACAAAGATAAAGGACCACCAAGAAGATGTCAATCTTTAAGCAATGTTCTAACTTCTAACCATTTTTGGGGTTTCAGAAGTACACTTTTTATCCGTTTTGTGATGCCGGTTATAAACATGACTTTTATGTTTTCATAAATTTAATCTCTTACTAATAAATAAAAATAAATCTGGACACGTGTCACCATTCTGGGTCATCTAATAATTGGTTTTCCTGATTCTCTCTCCTCTTAATTATGAATGCTATAATATCTATTTATTGATTAATAAATACCATAATTAAAATTTTAAATATGTTAACTTTAAATTTTCGAATGTGTAATACATGTGTTTATTCAATCCGTATAATACATAATATTCAAGAACTTTTTATTTATAAACCATGTAACAATAAATTTATTTAGTCCGTGTATCACACGGGATTATAACCTAATTCTCTATAAAGCGGTACAAATTCAAAAACAAATTTAGTAGACAAGCAAATTTACCTTTAGAAAAAAACACATATTCTCTCTTTAAATAAAAAAAATTAAAATCATTATATTTACCTCATCAACTCATTTGAATTTTTGAAGTCTAAAAGTTAAAAATGAAGCTACTTTTATTAACATAACGGATAGTTTTTTAAAAAAAATTGTTTGTCACTCATCCTCATGTCTCAAATCGACCATATCCGTTTGGTGAGTGGACCCACATTTTTGGTGTGGTTGGATGACTCACAATCGTCACCGTTGATTTGCCCAACCCACTAGTCCCACTCCCACATTCACTCCAAACATCCAACGGTCCCTATTTGACCATCCAACAAAACGAGAAATGGTCACTTTCGATAACCGAGAAAAAAGTTAGTGGTCCCGTGGAAAAGCGTTTGACGCCTTATACCATGTGCCAACGTTTCTTAATACCCCTTGCACTATGATGTAACTCAGTTTTATCACCTTCACTTTTTCATTTTTACATGATGGTTCTTTTAAAAGTCATGCTTGATTATATCACTCTTAAACCCTAAAATTTTATTTTTTTAACAGGTCTTAACCTACTCTTAAATTCATCTAGTATGCTTGATATAGGACTTGAACTCTTGATCTTCAAGAAAGTAAGCATCTATTACTAGGGGTAGAGCTTCAATAAGTGTATTCCGGAGGGTGAACGCAATGCGTTAATTTTCGGACGGAATGTATATAAATTTTCACTTTTGAGTGAAAAAATAGGGGGAGGGGGCCGATCCCCAACAAAGCTTTGTCATTGTCTATTTCACACACGGATACTATTGGTCCAAATGTATTGTCTTTTTTAATATATGTTCTCAAACTTCACATTTGTATCATGGGTGAAGATTTTTTTTTGAACGGCAGAGGACTCCGACCCGACGATCTATCGGGACTGGTTACCCTGGGCCTAGCCGTCAGTAAAGAGCCATACCCCCTGATGCGCGGGAACCGGGTTGAATCTGTAAACCCTCGCCTCCCATCAGGAACGACCCGGGATAAAACCCCGAGCCGAACCCTCAGCTGGATGTCACAGAAATTAAGTGGGGACGGCGGGGTTCGAACCTGGGTCAATAAGTACCACAGTGTAACCCCTTACCGTTCCACCACTTAATCAAAGGACGGTATCATGGGTGAAGATGGATACTAGTGTTTATAGGGTTTACGGTTTAGATATTGATCTAATATTGATTTTTTAAATAATTTTATGGGCTAGTTTAGTTTTATTAGTAGGTTGTCAAAAAGATTTAGTTTTGTTTCAAATTGTGTAGTTGTTTTTATCTGACTTGTCTAAACCACATTTGTTTTTTTTTTATCAAATCTTTTTCTACATGATGAAATTTATGGATTCGTCATGAATAATATTATTTTTTTCTAGTGAAAGAATTCTGTGATATTATGACGCTATATTTACATTCATGAATCTTGAAATATGTTAGGTGGCTAGTTTGCCTCTTCCACCTAAACTTCATATGACTAGAACTATATTACGTATAAAAAACAATAATGATTCTAGATTTTAGTTGTAAAATTTCCAAAAAAAAAAGAAAAACATGAAGACTACCCTGCCTTTAAAAACCATGTTTTTTTGGTCATAAAAGGGGTTAGAGGAAGGGAAAGAAGCATATTCTTGGTCTTGTTTTCACAAAAAAAGTTAAATAAAAATCAATGAATTTAATAAAAGAGACACACACATATAGGCTGCATTTGGTTGGAAGAATGGAATGGAATGGAATGGAATTGAGAAACTAGTTAATTTTCAAGTAGAATTAAGTTTGAGTGGGTAATGAAATGTAAAACCCAAGGGAATGTTTCACCTCAAATTCCCTTGGTTGTGGGATTTCAAAATCCTTCCATCTAGAGAGGGAATTTGAAATCACACAACCAAGGGAATTTGAGGTGAAACATTCCCTTGGGTTATACATTTCATTACTCACTCAAACTTAATTTTACTTAAAAATTAAACTAGTTTCTCAATTCCATTCCATTTCATTCCATTCTTCCAACCAAACGCAACCATATAGTAATGAACCCATATATTTATCGATGTTTAACTTTATGTATTGAAAGTATGCGTTTGGTTTGTTGAAGCAAGCACCAATTGAAAAAAATAATTGATTGTGGAACAAGCCATTGACATTAAAAATAAACGCTAGAACTTACTAGATGTTGAATCCGATTATAGACACCCTTTAAACTTTATAGTTGCATATCTTTGTGATTTTGTTGCCCAATAATTGATCAAAAGATAAAAACTTGTGTAAGATTTAATAATTATTCGAATATGTTTTAATAATATCAAGTTGTAGTTCTTCTTAATGTTTGTATGACATTTATGAGTCACACAAACATAAACTTCATAGCGTTTGCTTGTAAATTAACTTCACTTACATATATTGATTCTCAAAATTAGTCTTCGACATTAACTAAAACATTTGGGTTTAGAATAGCGAGTTTAAAAGAATGGCTTTGCATTAGCCGATAAACGATAAGTAGGCATACATGTTGAGGGTTTCTTTTGAATCAATAACTCTAAACGAAGCTTATAGGGTCACTAGATACTTCTACTAATTCACAATATACGATCAGTAATTTCTAACAAGTCAAAAGTAAATTTCCTTAACATGCTCACAACATTGAAATAACTTGTTAACCTTACCGTTATAAATGATTCAAAGCTAGCTTAATGGGTATCTTTCAAGTTGATCAACATACAAACAACTTTTAAAATACTCACACCCTATGATCACCCAATATAACAAATTCCTTCAAAGAGACATACATACAATCTTCACTTACATCTGTACTACAATATACGCAACACCTATACATCCAAGAAGAAATTGATAGAACTAGAATGCTATAGGCTTAAAATACAAGGATCTGCGAATGAAGTTTTGAAGACTCAAGGGGCTAAGAAGAAACATCCTCTTATACAACTTTCATCACCCATTGACGACAGTGATGAAAGCTTTCCCTTACCCTTACTTTTTTACCAGCACAAAACCACTCGCACTTGCTATGTGTTTCTGTGTGTGAAAATTACAGATCCAAAAATTTCGCAGATTTCTTAGGCTTTTTTATATACAGTAATCGCAGATAACGACAGCAGAAATCAATCTCAGTTCAGAAGAATCAGTCATTCTGTCTATCGGATCTGCATCAATGTTGGACGGATTGTTAGGGCGCAATGGTTTCAGCTCCAAATGGTTAGTTTTACCTCTCTCCATCGAATCTGTGTTCATGTAGTGTGTTTCATATGTTGAATCTGTGTATGTGTTGCAAATTAGTAACGGAATCGTGTGTTTTGAAGTAAATCGTTGATTAAACCGACGAGGACTCGAATAGCGGTTTTACGGAGGAGGGAGGAGGCGAAGCAGAGGTTTCTGAAGGAAGATCTAGCGAAATTGTTAGCTAATGGACTTGATGTTAATGCGTATGGAAGGGTACTGCTTCTGAATTTTGATTTAGTTTGTTCGTTACGTCTAGATGATTTGAAACTTATGTGCTATTGGTCTTGGTTTGTGTTTTGGTGCCTTGATTTGAGGTTTTGAACCTCAGGAGTATGATTTGTGGATGATGCGTTGAGAACTTAGGGATTGTGAGCAAAGAAGTTCTGTGAATACTTTTTTTTTTTTAATATTATAGGTGTGGGAATTGTTGATTTACTGTGCCATCAAGTACTTTTAATTTCATCATCCTTGCTAAACGGTTCAAATAGTGCTTTCTTTAGATATCTGATGTAGAGTATATAGCTTAGAAGTTATTATGGAACGGAGCCCAGAGGAACGGACTGGACGTACAATTGTGCATATCGTGGCTAAGGTTGTTTCCTTTTTTAGAGAGCTTGTTGTTGGACAATCTTGTTAAGTTACTCCCTGTTACTGCACTGACATATTAACTAAATTAGTCATTGTAACTCTTTACATCATCACTCGTATTTTTCTTTGTTTTTTTCCAGTTGCTTCTTTGTAATCTTTTGTATGGGGAGCCCTATTTGTTACTCTTAGATGTTTTGTTAACATTCTAATGTGGTCCACTCGTCCCTCATATGTACATAAATAAATTATATGTTCACAGTAGTGATAATATCTTAAAGCATGTTTCTATCTTGGCTGGAGAAATCAAAAGTTTGTTAAGTTGAGGAATTAGAAGCAAGAAGTGCTAGTTACATCTAGGCTTTCATAGTTAAATAGGAGGACTTTCGGCTGGCATGGTGTGTTTGGTAAAATGGTCAACTTAAAGAATAGTGAAAATTATCACCTGGACTTTCACTACTAGGAATGTTATACCAAAAGGTGAATTTGCCTCTGCTTTTGCATACTTAGTTACTTACCATAAGCAGCACTATAAGTTTGCTGAGTTATCCTCGGCTTTTGCATGCTTTGACCACTAGGAATGTTCACCAAAAGGTTAATTTGCCTCAGCTTTTGCATACTTAGTATAAGCAGTACAATTAGCGCTGTAGGTATCCTGATTAGACCAATAATACTTGTGAACGATCTTTCTCTTATGCCTTTCAAAAACAACACCTTGTTCTCTCATTTTCGTTACAAGGTTTCATAGCACTTAATCTCTGAAAGGATGCTGTTTCTCTTTCGTTCCCTAAGTCAGCTTGAAGGCCTCCAAGGTAGTGTATAGTGAAGAACCACGAATGTTGCAAGGTAGGTACTTGGTCTACATAAGAAAGTGAATAAAATAGATGCAAATCCAATTTTCAATCTAATTTCACATATATATTGGCAGTTTGTATATGGATATGTTTGTTCATGATCTCATTCTTATAATAATCTCTAACTAGAGTTTTGTTTCATGCGAGGTGGTGATACAGACCGAAGAATTTATTGCTGGATTGAATCTCTTATGTTGTTATACTTTCATTGACCAGTCATGTGAGTATATGTTGAAGCAGTTGTCTGTCATGCAGAAGCTAGGGTATGAGGACAGATGAAGCTATAATCACCATCCCCTTTCATACTTTATGTTATTTGTATATTCTTATGCCGTCTTTGTTATTTGATACATTTAGGCAATGTCCAGAAGAATGCAGAGAGACTGTTGCATCCTTGATGTTTGCTGCTGCAAGATTTTCTGATCTTCCCGAATTGCGTGACCTCAGGGATGTATTTCAAGAAAGATATGGGAATGGTTTAGAATGTTATGTTAATCAAGCTGTAGGTCTCCATATCTTATATGAACGAATGAATATTCATCTTATTCAAGCTCCTTATATTCAATTAACTGGTTTGTTGATTGTTGCTAGTTTGTTGAGAAGTTAGCCTCTAAACCTCCAGTGGCGGAGAAGAGAATAAAGTTACTGGAAGATATAGCAGCAGAGATTTCAATTCAGTGGGATGCTAAGGGATTCAAACAAAGGATGGATAAACCCTCCACACTGGCTCAGGTATGGTTCTTGATTTGAAATGTGTCCCAACCTCTATTCCCTACCCACAGACCTGAAAATGATGTGGAATCAGGTGCTTCCTTTAAATGTATATCACTCTATGTGGCTTTGATGTCCTTAAACTCATCCATAGTTTTAAAGTGGTATTTAAAATCATTTCCACACAACCCAAACTTTCTCTAAATTTGTTCTGAACAAACTGCAGAAACTTGGATCCACTGATGATGACTACAAGCCCCCAAATGGCAACAATGGTTTCCGGAAAAATAATCAGCGTTCCAAAGAAAGAGTAGAGTATGCCCACCAGGGACCAAAATTGCATGATGATAAAATGGTGAACATTAGGAGGAATGATGTGTTGGATGGTCCGGTTTTGAGAAGAGAAGAAAAACATGATAAAGAAAGAATAGAGCTTCATGATGACAGGAATGCGTATGGTAGGAGGAAGGAGGTGTCAGACATTCCAAACATGGAAACAAACAAAAAAAATGGGTACAAACACGGGAGGCTCACCAGTAAAGCAGAGAATGGTGGCTGTATTTCTAAGGGAAATCCAGAATCTAATTTTGAGAACATATCTGGAAAGAATGACAGAGTTCCTGTAGTTTTAGATCATGATAGGGCGAGCAGAGGAAGAAAAGAAAGACATGCGTATAAATACGAGCCAGAAAATATTGAGACCATAGATAATGATGTGTGGGGCAGCCATGACAGAGTTCCTGTAGTTTTAGATTGTGATAGGGTGAGCAAAGGAAGAAAAGAAAGACATGTGTATAAACACGAACCGGAAGATATCGAGACCATAGGTAATGATGTGTGGGGCGGCCAGTTTTCCAGAAGAGAAGAAAAACATCATAAAGAACGAATAAAGCATCATGATGATGGGAATGCATATGGCAGGAGGAAAGAGGTGTTGGACATTCCGTATGTGGAAGCAAACAAAAAACATGGCTACAAACACGAGATACTCGCTAGTAAACACGAGCCAGAAACTATCGAGAACAACATATTTGGAAACCATGACCGAGGAAGAAAAGAAAGACATGGTTATAAACACGAGCCAAAAACCATAGAGACCCAACACAATGATGACCATTTACTTAGACAGAGGCAGGAAATGAGAAGTCCAACAAGTTCACGTGACAGACGACCAGAAGTTCTCACTTTCTTGAAAGGGGAAAAACCGGATCTTCCACCTCATGGAAAATCAAGAGATAAAGAAGACGATGAGAAGTCAACAGGGAAACTCAAAGAAGAAGACGTGATTAGGTCAAAGTCAACCTACAATAGTTCTCTTCCACCGCCATATGTCAAGTTAAACATCCCACCACCATACAGTAAGCCTGCATCAAACTCAGAAAAGATGAAGAAAGAAGCAGATCATCAAATGGAGGAAGATCTGCATTACCAGAATGATATTATGCAATTACCTAAGCCAAAATCAGTTAGGAGGAGGCACAAGCACTCTAAATCCTCATCCAGTCATGATGATATTGGAAGCTCAGAAGACATCCACATTGTTAAAAGAGTTTCTAGTAGCAGAAGAAAAGACCGAAAGGGTTTACAGATTTTATTTGATGACGAGCAATACCATAGCCATCGGGATGATGAAGAGAAAATGATGGATAAGTTATTATTACATTATAGTAAGAAACCATCAGCCTATGATATGGGGAAGTTAAGAAAAAAGAAATCCCGATCCAAAACAAATAGCAAATCTCCATCTTTACATGACAGTGATGCAGAAGTGATTGTTCCTCCCACGAGATCAATCTCTCTTCCACACGAGAGTGGCGAATCAGAACCGAAGAAAGTGTATGCTCGTGCGAACTCATTTCAGCCCGATAATCAGGCGAAACATGTGCATCCTAAGTTACCTGATTATGATGATTTGGCAGCCAGGTTTGCAGCACTGCGAGGGAGGTAAATGTTATGTTAATTTTTATGATACAAGTCATGGGTGGGTTGGTGGTTTTTCTCTTTTTTTTGGAAAAGCAGGAAAATTAAATTTATTCATAATGTTTGTAGAGTTAATTGGGTTGTATTTGTGACAACATTTAATTGTGTTTTGGTTAACATGATACGACATCCAGACATGTTATAGATCCAAGTTCAATATCTTTCTCCATTCTTAACATGTTGAAGCGTTTTACTTTCTTTTTTCTTTTTTCTTTTTTAAATTCCCTTAAAGCGACATTTCAATTTTTTAGGATAGAATCACATCATGGGCCTTGGAGGACCAGATGATAACTCAATTTCTGTTTCAAACTTTATATAGTCTGAATTATACATAACATTGTTCAAACTTTATATAGTTTAAATATAGGAAGCCCAAACCGTGAAATCAAAACGGAGCTAAGCCACTAGTAAAGAATTGATCTTGGTTTTCGATGGCAAAAAACTATTACTAACAATTTGACCTAAAAACCCTTATAATCGGAGCATGAACGCCCCTACGAATAGTGAAAAACTTGAAGCAACTTAAATTGGTATTTAATATAGTCTACTAAATTTATTCGACTTACTTCAACCTATTTAAAAAAAACTTTTAAAATTTTAGAGAAAGTGTTTTCTTTTTGTACCTTTTTAATTTTTTTTCTTATTATTAAAGAAAACGGTTTTTAGTATTTTCAAAACTTCTTTTATTGAAAGCTTTCTTTTCTGAAACATTTTATTATAGTTTTCTTTAGAACATTTTTAAAAAAAATGTTATTTTAAGAAAGTGTTTGACCTTTTTTCTTTAAGGAAAACCTCTTTAGAAATAAAGATTTTTTCCCGATGAAAATATGACAAATCTAAATATGCTTTTAAGTGCCATAACAAAAAGAAATATCTAATAATCAAATCTTCATATATTTTTAATACCACCAAATAAAAAAAAGAGTGGAATTTCATTTGGTTTTGGTGGGGAAGAGACTGTCACTGATCTTTAAAAAGAATACCCCTTCCCGCTCCCAGTCAATGTATGGAGCAACCATCTATTACCAAGTATGGTTGCAGCTTCTCTTAGCATTAATGAGACTTAGACCACAATCTCTAAAAGGGGTATAGGGGTATTTTGTCATTTCAGATTTTAGACACATATTTGGATGAATGTGTTGATTTTAACTTTAGAACAATTAATTCTGATTTTGGAGTTTCAAAAGAATCATGAACATTAGGGAGAGAGGTTTGCAATGGGGGAGAGGTTTTAGAAGAGATGAGGGCTTACGATGATTGAGGTAGATGGCGACCATGAGAACCCATTTGATAAACTTCATCTTCGTATTTTGGCTCGCCTACCAAATCTCTTCGATTACACGTCGAACAATGCTATGGGCTCTAGTGGGTACTACAGAAGAAGGGGGTGGGGGTTAGCCGTTAGGGGTTGGGGTTTTAGTTTTTATTTATTTATTTTTTGAGTAAGCACAAATGGTCCCTCTAGGTAAAGTGTGAAATGTTTATAACGTACTAGAGACTATCTATGAAAGTAATATCAAACCTGAAAAAATTACGACTCAAGAATCGAATATGTAATTTGACGCCATCAACATGTGCTAAAAATGTAGAATACTATAAAAGATAAATCAAGTTCAATTTTCCCCTTCCAACCACCACCATCGGTCGTTTTATTGTCCGCTTCCCCACTTGTCAGTCGAACGAATCAACCTGCAAATGCGCACACACAATTCAAAATCACACACACACAATCAGCTACAATAGTTAAAATTTCAGGGTTGGATCAAGTTCAATTTTATTTTCCATACCTACACTAAACAAGATCAAGAAATAATCTTGACCTATCGTACATTGTGTGTCCCTACTCGTCTCTAACGAAATGATAGTCACCATAGTGGGATAATCAGAGATAGGGGATGGGACGATGTAGATTTCGTCTGGGGATGATGGAATCGTCGGAAGGGGTTATTGGGGTTGCGAGTCGAAATCCTCTATGAGATGCTCGGGTATCAATGCTTAATCGACGACTGCCAAGTATTGAGAGTGGGAACGATGGCCTCATCGGTGATCGAATCGGAGCAAAGTGACGAAGACCATGGAACCACAAAGGGATGTAAAGGGCTATTGGTTTGGTAATTGAAGTATGTTTGTGATGAAAAGACCATTTTGCCTTAAACCTTAGCGGAATATTCTAACGATGTTAGGCTTAGGGACACATATGGCAATGAAAACATAATCAAAGGCCCACCAACTGTATTTTTTAGGGACATAAAGCATAACTAGGACCAAATACCAAACCATGAGGATGCAAATTCACTTTACTCTGAATAATATAAATAGTTTATTTATAAAAGAACTAAGCTTTATTACACATTAACAATCTCGTAAAACAAAAAGATAAACAGTAAACATTCTAACAATATATGCGGAATTTATAAAAGAACTAGCCAAATTTAACTTATAAATTTATACGGACATGCTATGAAACATTAAGAATAAAATTTAAAAGTGTATTAATCTTTGACCCATCTTGGTTGTTAATAAAATTCAAATCGCAACATAGATAGAAGTACACATTCTAACAATATATGCGGAATTTATAAAAGATAATATTTAAAAACTTATTACAGACATTGAACTAAGAAAAACTAGTATAAAAACAAACCTATAGCTGTTGTGTGTAGAACAGTAGAAGGCTAAACACCCCATACATTTTGCATTTTCACAGTATGCCTAATAACATCACATTCGTAAAGTAAGATTCGAACTTGAAGTGGGTGAGATGAGGACAATTTTATCTATATTTTAAGAGATAGAGAGTCTAGACCTCCATATGACTGCCGACACTAAAAGCTCAATTTTCTACGGTGTTATAAAAATACATGTGACATAAATGAAGGGTGTGTTTGGTTTATATGAGAAGTACTTC
>BJCN01323515.1:0-13814 GCA_018326445.1 Flaveria brownii
CACACACGAGCACACAAGAATTTAAGTGGTTCGGTCTAAACTGACCTACATCCACTGGGTAACTGGGGAATGTTTATTGAGATGCTTATGAGGGATGATTTGATACAAATACAAGAGGCCTATTTATACACTACAACATTGATTTTGAACCATCAATAGTGGAAGAGTTGTAAACCACTACTCAACAATGTTTGCCACTACTAATTAGTGGCTTCAACCACTCAACAATGTTTGCCACTATTGTTTAGTGGCTTCAACCACTCAACATATTGTACAGTTACTTGATAAACATCAACTCCTCCACACAATCATTTTCATCCAAATTGGGAGATCTTTTTTACATACTCCTTTTATTTATTCCTATGATCTATCTTCAAATGAAATGAATTAAAAAGTTTATAATCACAAAAAACAAATAAAAATTTGAAGAAAAAAAGATGATTCAGTGAACCCCATGAATCCTACCTTCTTCTTGATCAAGAACACTCTTAGAACCTGCAAGTTTACAGCTTTTGTAGAAGATACAGCTTGTAATGGTGTCAAGTGTGACGATAATGGAGTATAAATAAGCTATCAACAAACCTTCTAACATAATCAAAGAACTGGGATAACTTGTTCTTGAGTTTGCATAAAATCTTGCAACCCGGAATTGGAATAGCACTTCGATTCCAGCCAAAGTGATGTTGATGTAAAGAGCTAATGAAAGAGCTGTTGTAGTTCTTCTTTTGATCATAGCACAAGCTTTGAGAATAGAAATAAACCCACTTTTGGTTTCCATTCCTGAGATCACTAGTGCCATGTTGGTTATGATCATGGAATTAGCTATAACTACGGAATATGTAATTGCTCCCATCATGGAAAACAATATGATCAAGGTAGAAGATGAGAAGATGTTGAGGCTTTCTAAGCAGTTGAAAGCTATAAAAAGAACACCAAATGATGTGGTGTTTGCTGAGATGATCAGGAGTGTGTTCCATAGTTGTGTTTGGAGGATGGAATTGAAGATTCCGGTGAAAGAAGATGGCGATTTGTGGTGGTTGTGGAGGCGTTGAATTATGGATGCTTTTGTGATGATTAGGAAGGAGAAGGTAAAGGGTAGGAGTAGGATTGATGAGGTGATGGTTTGGGAGAGTTTAAGAGTGAAGATGGATAACAATTCATTTGAAGTTGGGATTCCGATGGCATCGACTAGGGACCGAAGGCGGAATTGGATTCTGTTGTGGAGGGGAATGGAATCAGGTGAAAGAGATGATGAGAGGAGGATTGAGGTTGAGAAAGGAAGTGCTATAAGGGATGTGTTTGTGAAGTAATTGTAGCATTTGAGGAAAGTATGGATTGATTTTCTCATGATATTGATGGATGCTGTTGTTGATCTCCCCATTGGAATTGAAGAGAGGTCTGGAATTGGTGATTCCAGAGAGGTGGATTGTGTTAGTAATGGGTTCTTTTCTCTATTTAAATGGAATAAGGAAGTGGCTACTCATGATATCAACTGATTGAGTGTTTATGGTAATATATTAAATCACTTTTATTAATTTTATAATTTGTCATATAAGTATACAGCACATGTATGTATTCAGTTTCTGTATGTATTGTTTTAGTTATAATACATAAAAGAGTCATCTGATTGTATAATTCAGACTCTCTTTCTGAATCAAATTACATACAAGTGGTTGTATGATTCTCATGATTATTAAGCTTAATTTGATTATGTATTAAACGTTTGTTCTTACTTCTTTTTTGTCCCCTAAAATTAATTTTAATAAATGACTTTAATGAACTTTGAAAAAATTCGATTTTTTCGTTGAAAAGTGATAAACGCTCAAGACTCCTTGAAACAAAGTGTCGGGTTTATTTTAAATCATTTAGCTCTTGAACAGATGTTGATATTAACGAAAATGAATAGAAAATACTCCAATATTCTTATACTTTCATCTACTTTTTTATGAAATGTAATTAGAATAATAAGAAAAATAAATGTAGAGTTTGGAGATGTACGTTTGATGCATCTAGGCCACCAACGAACCAAGCTGTCTTGGTTCTTATAACCATTAATGCTTTGTTATCATCCCAACAAGATATGATTTGTTAAAGTTAAGGAAAATCATTAACTGTTATTATATAATTTAGAACGACAATCACAAATCTATCTAATCTACTTCTAATCTTATTTTATCTTATCTTATCTTGCTACTCTAATAAAAGAGTAACTTGAAGTGCCACGTGGCAGCACCATAATCACTCTCACAAAACTTTAAAATTTTAAAACGCATAAAACGTTTTTAAAAAAAATGTTTTAAAAGCGGTATTTTTAAAATTTTATTTTTTTTAAACCAAAAATAATTAATTTGGGAGATATAATAAGAAAATATTTAAAAATAACATTTTTATACGGTTTGTTTTAAAACAAAATGTTTACTTTTTTTTGAAAAAAATTAAAAACAAAATTTTAAAAACTTGATATCACTATTTTATTAGTTATAGTCATTTCTTATACGTAATTTTATTCATATCATATCTTAGAATATCATTTTATAATTAATAAATTTTATTATATTAATATTTTATTTATTCAAGGGTGTAATGCACGGGTTTACTAAAGCTAGTAATTTATATCACGATTAATATACAACAATCTGTCATAAGCGAATCTCGAACCTTTAACTTTAACTTTAAGGAAGCTTCACCACTGCCATTGGACTTAAACCCATACCTTTATACATATAGTTTATGGAACCTAATATAGAGAAAAATAATAAACATCACCCTCATAAGGTGATTTAAGTAGTGAAATTATAATAGATTATATTTAGTTAAACGGTTACAGTGTATAATATATAGTATAAAAACAACAAAAGTTACTTTGAAACATGTTTGATACGGTTATCTTTATTGGAAAAGCATGTTTGGAGAAACATGTATAGTGTTTCACACTTTTTATACGTGTTTAAAAGGTTAAAACATGTTTCAATAATTATCAACTAGATAATTGTTAATTTGTCTTTTTCTTCTTTAACATTCAAATATAGAAAAACTTTAAAACCTTAATTTGTTATTCAATTAATATAATAAAATCTTCGACAAATCACACATCAGATGTATATAGGAAAATATCTTTATAAAAAAATGCTTCACTTCAAATACCAATAACCAATTACCCTTATACTAGAAGTTACATATATCTTTTTAATTTTGTGCAATTACCATGTTTCTTGTATATGATTAATTAGATGATTGTCAGCTTTTGTGTATCTACGCTTAAAACGTTTAAGGAGTATAACATATTCTATATTTTTATAATTTAGCATGTTAAAAAAGATTAGTTTAATTGAGAAAAAGTAGTTTCCTAAAAGAAAGATATATATAGTAAATTAGGCATAAAATTATTAGTGTATCTTGACATCTGTTGTCATTGTTGGTGAGTGGCATTTATTTTTGGCAAGGTATTTAAGACTTTACGTATGCTCACACCCATCTTTGACTTTATACTAAATACCAAAAAATAAAAGAAAAATATTTAACATGTTTATTAGGATATGTTTAAGAGTAATTTTAATATTTAATCTGTAATAATTAATTTAGTCATCGATGGTATAAGTTTATCTGCTTAACCAAAACTTTTAGAACATCTTTAGTATGTAACTTTTAACACTAAAGTTATGTATAAGTATCATGATTTCATTGTAATCTTTTTACTTAATTATAAAGTAATATGGTATGCTAATAATGACAAAAAAAATTAATTTATTGTAAGGTGAGGTTATCATTAAAAATGTATTTAATTTAAACGAGCTAAAGAAAATTCTAGATTTAACATGTTTAAATGAGAGAATATTTTAGTTATTGTGTTAAATACGTCAGGTCATTATGTATAATATGATCTCGTGTTAAATATGTCAGGTTATTGTGTATAATACAATATCGTATCAAATATGTCAGGTCATTATGTTAAATATTTTTCATCATTTTTATATGTGAATTTTTTTTCATTTGTTATATTTATTAATCATTGTGTTTTAAGTTTTATATCATTTTGTGTTATAAATTGTTATTTTTTATCATTTGTTTTATAATTAAAAGTACAAAATGATGCTATTTACCAATGTGTTTTTAAAACTTCTAGTATTCAGAAAAACACAATAAATAGGAGAAAAAAACATAATAAGAGATTTTTATAATTGCGTTTTATGTTTATATAATTTTGTTGTATTTTTTATTTATTAGAGTAATTAGTTCTTAATTTATCATTATTTTTTACATACTAAAAATACATAATATTTTATTTCATTATTATTATAACTTTTTAATTCATCATTTTAGAAAAACGTATTAGTGTTCAAGAAAACACAATAAGAAACGAAAAAATATAATGCACTATACTAAAAACACAATGACAATGAGAAATCATATGAGCTAAAATGATAATTTTATTTTTAATTATATAAAGATAATGTACACTTTTTAAAAGATAAAAAATACTCATTTTTATAGTATAATCTTTATATAAAGTAATATTGTATGTAACATTTATAAACATTAGAAAAAAGTAGGGGAACTTAAAAAAATAACAAAAGTGGTTTGCCCAAAATACACATTTAATAAAAAAAATCCTACAAATTCATCTCAATCATTAACTATTTCTTACATTTTTTAGATTCAAAATACCTTGAACTCTTGCTATTTAAATCATACATAGTTTATTACAACAAAAACATGATTCAAAATACCTTGATCTCTTGCTATTTAAATCATACATAGTTTATTACAACAAAAACATATGAAGTCTTAGTATTCGATTATTGAAGTATATACTTTCATTTTATATTATTAATGGTTTTGCTACTTTGTATAACTTTTATGTATCTAATATATTTATATTAAATTAATTTGAATCCAATTATTTTTGCCTATAATTTTGTCACTACTGCACCTAATACTGAAATATGATATTTTATTTATTTATAGTATTCATTTTGATTGTTATTATATAGGTTTAATTGTTATTATATAGGTTTAATTATTGAATTTCTTAAATCTCTTAATTTCCGGTATCATTGATATTAAATTTTCATCATGGTTATATACGTACGTATAAGTTCAAGTCGAGTCGTATTATTTTCCTTAAAGTTCTCACATGACACAAGCATCCATATGCTTTCCTTAATTTTTCTTTTCTTTTATCAGTTTTTCTGAACTTTCTTATTTTGTGGGGTGCTGTCTCATTTTTCCTTCACTGTTATTTGAAATTAATTTATTTTAAAATTTGTATTTATATTTCATACTTGATCATTATATTAAATTAAATACATAATTAAAATAATTAAATAAAATTACTAGTGGTTCAATTGGTTCAATTGATGCACATGTTTCAATTGCCCGATAAATTTTGATCAAACGTTATCGTAAATTGTGCGTTATCATAAAAGTGTAAAAGTATCGTCCTTCACCGATTCATCGCTCTCAATTCTTTTAATATAAGAGACATGAAAATTATTCAATATATTTTGGGGTTAGAAATTTAAATTAATTTTGATGGGCATTTACATATTTCCCCTTACTAAACTCATTAATTACATATTTAAATTAATTTAAATTAATTAACGTTCTAATGACCATTTGAAAACAGTCAAATTTGAGGGAGCATCGATGATTGCGGGTGAGTATTTCTAGCTTAAGGATTTTTTATCCTAGTTTTGGGGGGGAGTTATTCCCACTACGGCTCGTGAGAACCAGCATTCCTCAAGACCCAGACTCTCACTCTGTCTCATTTAAGACAAGACTTTGTAATAAAATATATAATACGTTATGTAATAACATAAAATAACATGTAAGTACTAAAACTTTTAAAACATGCTATTTAAAAACCTCAAGGGTAGTTCACGTATGTTTTTTTTACTAGTTCAGATATGTTTTTCTTACTTTTCACACTGTATAGGTAGAAATCAACTACGTCAAATATGTAGGTCCCGGTTACGGTCTCGGATCTTCACATTGGACTCAAATCAACCAAACGATGTGCGGAATCCGTGCTCGCAACATGCAATCAATATAATAAACATGACAACGTAATTTAAACGTTGACCTTCATTCAATCATAAACAAGGTTATACAAAGGTTACACACGCAAACAATTTGATCCACAGCCTCTCCCTCTTGTTCATAACCAACAAATAAGCACAATAAATCATGTTTATAAGGATGAGGACAAGGCTAATTTAGCTTGGCATAGTGCTAAGCGAAATTAGACTATTTCACTTACACCAAGCGAAATTACACTTGCGAAATTTCTCTTGGATCAACTTTCAAGCAAATCGTTTACATAATTAGACTAATCGAATGCTATGCATTCTACTAGATTCAAATACAAATCAAGAAGACTAAAATATATCATACAATCTATTGTCACATGAAATGTTCCAACATATTCCCCCTTGACAATAGATTCCGATGATGATAGACTCAAATGATGTCGTTAGCTTTCTTTCCAAGTCTTTAAACTTGACTCAAAGTCTTTGTAGCTTGACTTGATTAACTCCCCATGTCTTCATGTAGTTAATCTTCAAATAACCTATATACTAAGCATTTAAAGTCAATTCATAATCTTGATCAAAAATCTGTTTTAAGGAATCATATTTCGGAGGACCCTACATCTATTTTTTTGCAATATTAGATTCATTCATCAAAACTTGATTGACTCTCCCTACATCTATTTCTTTTCATATTTATATCTATTTACCACACACTATGTATAAATCTAATAACCCAGAAATGATCACATCTTAATCTTCTATTTTGACTTTATGCAATTAGGATCTGGTCAAAACAAGCGTTCCATTCATATTTTCTTTCACATATCGAGACCTGTAACAACTATCTATTATCAATGAATGCCTATGTTTTATAACTATTTTTCACGTGAATTTTACACTGTGTTCCCCACTGTCAAAGCTAGTAAGATCATAAACATTATCTATCTTTAAGACATGAAAGATTTCACTAGACTTATCCCGATCTTTATAGTGATGAAGCATCAATTAACACATGATTAATATAATCCATTTGGATTTAGCATTAGTAATGTTTTTCATAATCAGAAGCAATTACATATTGTGCTAATGACATTTCCATGATAGTGTCACAAACTAGATTCACCTTACATTCTATGTTTAATAGAATTCTTTTTATGTAAACGCACATACACACTTTGACATGGGTTAAAGTTACAAGTGTACTTGTTATTTAAATTATTACAGTACTATGCATATTATTTAAGGGCAATGAGTTATTGATAACAAACAATCATTATCTTCACGTATGGTTCATTTCATGCTTATGTATATAGATACTTTATGACATCTGCTAACATATATGTAATGATCATTTCAGTTCCAGTTATTTAAGCAACAACATAAAAATATAATATCTTTTTGTCTTTTTTTAATTTTTTTATATTTAATATGATAGTATACTAACCAATGTATTATTAGTTTCTCTTTTTCCCAATATGAGAACTCAATTTTAATTTTTAATCTTTAACTTTATTTTTATGAAAGACAAAGGCAAAGCTAAAAGCTAAAAACAAACTAGTAAGAAAAATAAATCTCCCATGAACATTATTCGAAAATAAATTATTTTTGTAAAGAAACAAAGATTTATCGATTTAATTTTATCTCCCCCATTTCTTCGTAAAATTTGAAATTTACGTCTCTATGTGCAATTTCACTATTAAAAAATAAACCAACATGAATCAAATATAACTAACCAACATCATAAAGTTTTCATTAAATACACATTATGCATAAAGACTTGTCTCCCTATCAATGAAACAAAAATAAATTTTGACCCACAACTATAACCTTCCAAACCGATCGAGGTTTCGAATCTCTTTTTGAAACTATTCTTTTTCAAAATGTGTGTTAACCATTTGTTTATTAACTTTTAAAAAAGTTACATCATGTTTAGATTGAGTATTTAAAATTCTATGTTTGTAATTTTTAGGAAAACTGTGGTTTTCATAAACATGAAAACTTTTCTTTTTCTGGTTTATTCATTTTCTTTATGACTTATACAAACAATCTCTCTATTAAACCTTTTGTGCTTCACGTTTAGAAACTTGAACTTTAACATAAATCAATTCAACCATTGACTTTTCCTTTTGTTCAACCTTTTGTTTAGCCTCTTTTAGGTTCAACAATTGGCTTTGCCAATTTGGAATTCACAAGGCGAATACCCTCATCCTTGTAACGATAAATTTTTATTATGTGTAATTTAAATCAATAATTAAAGCCATACCTTTTTATTAACATGCACACGTTGATAAGGTATGCTTTTTGAAGTAGACATGAAAGCTTGACAATTTTCATGCTAATGAATCTAAACCTTTGAGTTTGGTGAATAATCAACATTAAATTATGAAACCTTATGTTGATTATCACATTTTGAGCTTTTCTTGACAAATTTGACTAGTTTAAATTGTTTAACAATATTTTGTTGTTCAGTTTTAACTATCTTTTTATAAACATTTTGTTAATTCGATAAGGATTGACATCTCTGATGGGGGAGTCATCATCACAGAATAATTTGTAATAACATTTAACTATTTTAAAGATCATAATATCTAGTTTAGTCATAATACAGATATCACAAGTGATATCTGTATTTTTCTGAACTTTCAACTCATCATAAATATCAACTTCCTCAATCAACACATCTTTCGGTTCTAGTCTTTTGACTTCCACGTTCTCCTTAGCTTGACCTTGGTCTATACTCTCAGACCTTTCATTTTGGTCAACACTCTCAATATCACCAGTTATGTCCATCCTACTATTAACACACTTAGACTTAACATCATCACCATCAGATTTTAAATTTTGAGAATAAACATCACCGATCAGATTTTAACATTCAACATAATAGGAACATAACTAGTGTTATCACTTTCCTTGGGCGTCAGTGTGTGGTCACTGCTCATAAGAGGAGGTATAACATTGAAACCAAGTCCTGTTTTTGATACATTAGAAATGTTACAATTGGTAATGTGACTTAGTTCAAGGGTGGAACTCTTAAAATACTTAATATCAACTAAGTCAAAGTACTCTAAGACTCAGCTAATTCTATATACTTTTTATCATATTTCTCATAAGCTGCATCTACATGCAGTTTCCGCTTAGTAACTTTTATTATCAAATTGTGATATCTTTCTTAAATCTTTTAATTTTATCTTAAAAGATTTTTTATTTTATATTTTCTGATTTGCATGAATTAAATTTTTTTGTCACACTTACAGTTTAAGACATCATCTTAAATTCTATCAAGTTTTCTAATAAGCTCAAGACATCTTAACAATGATCATCAAAAGAATCACAGTCTACATCACGTTCCTTAGCCATGTGTGTCGGTTCTGACTCGTCCTTTCCTGGTTTGGCAATCTTAGTAATGAAGGCTTGATTCATTTCGACATTCTCCGAATGTGGCTCCAATCATAAACTGCATCATGTTGAGCAACCATAGCCGTATGTGAAGTAGATCTTTAATTGTTCCCTGGCTTCTCACATTATCAAGCAAAATGTCCAAGATTGTTAAATTTGTAACATTTAACTTTTAATTGTTAAATCCAATTCTAGATTGACTATTCTGGTCGATCTGCTTCCTCCAAGTTCTGTTTAAGAATCATTTTATCCTCTTGACTAGCATGGCCATCTACTATTGTATATCCACTTCCTCCAAGTTATCTGGATTAATATGATCATACTCCGCATCAATCAAATCAACATGGCCAATCCTTCCACTGATGAAATTATCATATGACGTAATCAAAGATGATAATAATGGAAGTGTTCTTCAGTCCTTTTAGGATACGGAGAAGATGAATTTTAGCATGAACTAGGGTTTGAAATTGAAGTTGATGGAGAACCATGAAAATTAGAATCACTTAAAGTAAACTGATCACCTTCTTATATCCCGAGATCCCAAACCTGATCAGATCATGTAGCTAACTTCTTCATAATCATGTCATTAGCTTAATCTTGGCTATAACATCTTTAAGTGATATGTTAATAAAGTCATCGTGATCTTTGATCAATATTATGTAAATTTCATACTTAGGCGGTGATGTGTTCAAGATTCTCTCCACTAATTCTTTAGTTGAATAATTCACATCATATTGTGTCACACTTAACAAATGATAGTATATAGTAATGATCTCACAAGTGTCTCATTCTTCATGTATTTAAACAAGATAAATTGTTTCTTTAGTGGATCTTTCTGATTTTTCTTCAAATCGATGCTTCCTTCGTAACGCTTTCGTAACGCTTCCCATAACGCTCTTAAAATTTTGAACTTCATGAAATTATGAGAAACTTCTTTTGGTAATGCGATGGTAAGCATGTTAAAAAATTCCTTCTCAAGATCATATTATCGTCTTTCGACTTCGGTGAGCATGGATACAGGTTTCAGTTCATCAGTATGAACCATATGAATGTATGTTGGATGCTTATACCTTTCACTAATAGGAATCCACAGACTTTTTTACCATATACGAACATATGATTTAACCAATCTGTCTAATTCGAATAATCAAAAAGTGCCAAAAGTTTTGGAGGTTTCGTTGGCTTTCTGATCTCGTGTTTGTAGTTCAACATAGTGGAAAGGTTCGTTTGGTATGTCATCGTATTATCCGTTGAAAGTACATCATAAAATATCCCTTAGAATTGTCCAATAGATCCTACAAGTGTAAATTTGCTTTTATACGTATAATTCCACTTTACAGATATGTAATTAGCATTTTCAAACAAAATGGAAGGGTTAGGAGAAATCAGGTGGTAAGCAAGATTAAGACATGCTAATTTTGCTTCACCTGCTATTTCAGCCTAGTTTTACTTCTGTTACGGTGTTTTGCAAGCTTTGAGCCTATTTGTTTAACACCTATAGCAAAAACTTGAAATCTTTGACTTTAGAATCAGTATAAATTTCTGATACTTCAAACTTTAAGAAATCCACTGATAGATTGATATACTTGTGACAAGTGTTTCTATCCGATCATTTCTCAAATTCATCCATAAAATTATCCAATTAACCTTCAAATCAATATGAATGAAGAAGATCATGAACTCTTGACCAAAATCAACACTAAACGAGTCAAGCTGCTCTCAAATTAAGAGCTTAGTGCTTTGATGCCACTTGTAGGCCCTGGTTACAGTCTTCAATTTTCACGTATGACTCAAATCAACAAAACGTCATGCTGAATCATGCTCGGTGTTTCATGTATATATTCACAAACAACATGCAATCAATATCATCAACATAACAACATAATCTAAGTGTTGATCTTCATTCAATCATAAACAAGATTGTACAAAGATTATACACATAAACACTTTGATCCACAACCTCTCCCTCTTAATCATCACCTATATATGAGCACACTAAAGCCTATTTATAGGGATGAGGACAAGGCTATTTCGCTTGGCAGAGTGCTAAGCGAAATTATACAGCTTACACCAAGCTAAATTACACTTGTATAATTTCGCTTGGTTCAACTTTCAAGTGAATCATTTATAGACTTTGACCAATCAAAAGCTATATATTCTAATATATTCAAATTAAAACGACTAAAATCTATCATCCAAGTTGTTTTCACATCGCATGTTCCAACCAAATATAGCACAATTGATTAGTAAGTATCTTACTATGGTGATAATAATCATAAGTAAGGATGATTACAATTAACCTTTACTTCTTCTAAATCATTTGAGAATACATACAATGTGTTACTTTTTTTAATGACAAATGCACATTGCTCTTATATCTATTGTTAAAATGTGCTTATAGCCCACTTTGTATGACTTAAAATTAAACCAACGATGGAGATAAACATCACGTGTCACTAGTCCAAGAGGCATACATATCATGTTACTTTTACGTTTCCTTATTATTATTATTGTTCTCGGTTTCTTTAAGTTTGTGTTTATACCTTAATAATCTTTTATAAAATTTTCTAAGTCTGACAAACCTGATTGTTTATTATCCCATGTGTTATTATTGGTTAGGTTACATTTATCTATTTGTGTTTTAGTGTTTGTAACCATAATTAATTTGGTCTTTATATATTTTAAGAGCTTGGGTTAAACATGTTGCTTGGATCGATGATTGATGAAATGAGCTAAAGATGGTCCTTTTGGTCACTAAATCAACAAGCTCAACACTATAAGGAACTTATCACATATGAAGCACCAAAGCTAAAACTATATCACTCATAAAATGAAGGTTAATCTCAATGTGTTTTGTTCGTGATAAGACACATGGTTAGAGGCTAAATAAGTGTCACCAATGTTATCACATCATAATGTGGGAAAAACATGAAGTTGCATACGTAACTCGAGAATAATTGAAGTAATCCAACGCGTTCATGTTGCTGTATGAGCAAGAACATGATACTCCTCAGTACTAGATCGAGCTACAATGTGTTATTTCTTGGAATATCAAATGATAAGATTGGCCCTAGAAAGACACAATAGCCAATGGTTGAGTGACGATCATTTGGACAACCAGTCCATTCGGCATTTGTATAATCATGAATGACAAGACTAGAGGACTTGTGAATCACCAAACCACACACTCTCATTTTGCTCTCAAAGACTTAGGTAGTCAAGCTACAAACAACAATCAACATTAGGGTTTTAAGTTGTTACTTAATTGCAATCACTTATTCAAATTAAGTTTGTTCTATTATTTGAAATAGGTTTGTTGCTGAAGTTGTTTTGATTGCTAAATGAGAAATTGACGTGCCTAGAGTTGCATTGATGTACGCAAGGACATGGCTATCTTCCTTTTCCCATTCAAGGAATTCGATTATTTTCTTTGGAAAGGTTGGATGATTCCGACTAACGTGTTGTAAAATACTTATGGTCCTAAGGATGGTCAACATCTTATGCTTGCAGCTTAGGTAATTTTTCTCTGTTTTAACTTTACAAAAACACAGTAGCAATTTTAGGAATGCTTATAAACTATTATGTAGTCTTCTTCTGAGTTGCTGGTAGATGTGTATGCCATGTTCTTTCTTGGTTAATTGTTTTACCAAACTGGGTTAACTTAAACTTGTTTTGTCTTTCTAATATTATAGTAGAGTTAGACAATTGAAAGGAATATAAGATACTGTTATTATTGTATTGTTTCTACTCATTTACAATGGAAGAACCACACAATACATAGAGAATAATATTACAAGCAATAAAGATATGAATATCAATGACTAAGAAACAAAGCATCTCGATCTAACATATAAAGCAATATTATATCTCTAACAAAGATGGTTACATGATTAGTTGTGAACTATTTAATTTCCATCACATTTAGGATCTCATCCATGTATCTTCGTATCACTTTTCCATGATATCATCTTTAAGAATTTATAAAGTAAGTAAATACGATATTCATCAATGATATCAATGGTACAAAAATATAAAAGATCCACCCTTTAACAAAATAACTCAAAAATGTATCTTATACTATCACTTGTCGTACGAATAAATTTATATATAATTCGAAAATCATTGACCATGTTAATCATCATGGATAATGAAACATCAACCGAATATATATAAAATAATTAATAGACAACTCTAAACAATAATACTAAGACTACTCTTGTAAAGTATTATTTGTCTCTACTGCTCATTATCATTGTTTATACAAAATAAAACAAAAAAGAAATGAAGGGGAGAATAATATGATATCTAAAATCCTGTTGTAGGTTCGAATAACTTTCCAAATCATGATTGAATAAATTAATCTTTGTATCACAGTTTTTCAATGCT
>BJCN01323535.1:0-12125 GCA_018326445.1 Flaveria brownii
CTTAAACATGTCATGTTCTCTTTCGTTCGTCTTTAGTTGCTTCTACATCCTCTCATAAGCTATGTTCTTTGCCTCTGATACAGACTTTTTCGCCTCTCTTTTGGCCTACTTGTATTTATCTTTTAGTTCTGCTCGTCCTTCCTCATTATTACATCGTAAAAGCTCTCTAAAGCTTTGTCGCTTAATTCTTATATTCTCCTGTACATCTTTGTTCCACCACCAAAAATCCTTATGACCGACTGTCCAACCTGTTGTAACTCCAAGAGTTTCTTTAGCTGCTTGAATGACTCTAGTGGCCATGACCTCCCACTTTTGGTTTGCGTTTTCCTGTGACCCAGTCTATGTCATTGGTATGACCTTATCTCTAAAGATGGTAATCTTTTTGTCTTTGAGCTGGTTCCATCTGATCGTAGGTCTAATTCTCTTGGTTGGTTCGACAATGGCTCTCTTCATGCGTAGATACGCCACCAACATATGATGTTGGGTCACTACTGTCTCGCTCGAGATTACCTTACAGTCTTTCCACGAGCTACGGTCTTCTCTTCTCATAAGCAAATAGTCTATCTGTGTGTGTCTCCCGCCGCTGCTAAACATGATTAGATGCGAGTCTCTTCTTAAAAAAAGAATTTATAATGCCTAGGTCATGCGCTAATGCAAAGTCAAGAAGCTCCTTATCGCCGTCATTCCTAAGACCATGCCCAAAGCCTCCATACACCAAAGGGAAGTGATCATTATCCTTATCAATATGCCCATTAAAATCTCCTCGTATGCATATATTTTCTTCTCGAGGTATGTCTCCCATAACTTGATCTAAACTCTCCCAGGAATTCTTTCTTTCCGCTTCCCCTAATCCAACCTGTGGTGCATACGCACCAACTACTACCACTACTTCATCCCCTATTACTATTCTTAACAACATAGGTCTATCATCATATCTTCCCACCTCCGCTACATCATTTGAAGTTCTTTAGCAACTAGGAAACCCACCCCATTTTTTGTTTCATCTGATCCTGAATACCATTGTTTCTACACATTGCACTTTGTTGCTCTCCTACCCCGCCATCTAGTCTCCTGAAGACATGCTATCTGTACCCTACGTCTCTTCAGCACGTCTATTAACTCTAATAACTTACTAGTTAAAGTTCCTACATTCCACGATGCCAATCGTAATCTATAACCCTTTTTCCCTATAGTTGCACTTCTCGTCATCGAACATGATCTCGGGGTAACATAATGACTCATCCTATGTAGTTTACCACACTAACCCACCCCAACAAAAAGAACCATACAAAGCCCACAAATACAACAACTATTCACGGATAACACATTCAAATAGAACCAAGTATCCAGGCAAAATGTGGATATAGTGTCAATCAAGAAGAATGAAAAGTTACAAACATGTGGGTAGTATAGGTTATGGAAGTCTAGCACTTACGATGCACAATCAAATGCAGTCACTCACAACAAGTAAACAACAGACAAGTGATGCACAATCAAATTATGTGCTTATAGTTCAAACAACCGAAAAGTAATCATAAAGAATAAATAATGTGCTTATAGTTGAAATTCTTTACTTAACAATAAAACATCCCAACTTTTTTTACTTGACCGTAAAACATACTTTTGGTCCTTTACATTAAATAATGTTAAAGTTAAGTTTACATGAAATTTCTATTCTACTTTAAATTACATAGTATATAACTTTCATGCTCTTTTTATATTTTACACTGCTTATTTAAATATAAGGTTTTTGTTGATAAAAATTTTCTTGAAAATAACCTAAAAGTAGTTAGCTTTGCTTTCGTGAGAGGAATGATTCAACTACTCTTATTACCTGTTTTTAAATCATGTCATTCTAAATGAAGATATGCATGATAATATACAAGTTATTGGATCATAAAAATACAAGTAGTTAGAACCACATCTATGTTTTTTTTCCATTTTTTTTCTTCTTGTAGTCTTTAAATAATGTTTAAAAAATGTCGGTATAACTGTTGATTTTTTTCTCGACGGGTGAACACTAATGTCCGGATCGTCATAATCGAGTGTTCCAATTTTTAACAATCCACCATAGTGCATGGGTTTTGCTCGCTAGTTATAACTTAAATTGAGTAGGCACACTTAATTTGTATATGAACTGAAGGTCCATGGACCCTGGACTCATATCTAGTTCTGCACATGAAATAAATGGCAGAAAAAACCATATCATAAATTATCAAATAAAATTTGAATACACACTTTTTGGGTGGTGTTAGTGAACAGTTCCATAAATCCATAAAAATAGCATAAATAATAAAGCAACAATTCAATGTAATATAGTTCTCATCTCCAATGCAAATATTGAAAAAAAATCCCAAGCCCTTCTATCCTACTCTCCCTTGAACATTAAGATATTTAAAAAAAATCTGAAACCAAGCCTCACAAAGAATTAATAAAATGAAAACCTTAAGCCATATCTGGACCCCTTGGAAGTGGTTCATAGCCATCATGCTGCTTGACTGCACCATCGTGTGTAGAAGATTCAACCGGGATGTATTTCAGGATGGCTCCAACAGGCAGGCTAACGGCTCCCATCAGAACACTAGCTAACCATAAGTACGCAGATAGTGGCACTGTTGATGCAAATGTGCCTAACAATTCAACTATGATGATTTGAAATGTGACAGTAGACACCATAACTAGCATGAACACCCAACTGTCAAACATTCCTTTTATCACATTTATTTTCTCCATGTCGCGACTGTTTATTTCATTAAATACCTGAAAAAAATGCATATGAATAGAAAATGCTAAGACAAACTATCATCACCTGAAAAACATGGAAACATAGAATTGAATGACTAGATGGTGCAAGCAATCATTTGAAAAATGAAAATCAGAATACTAGGGGGTTGCAAAAGATGGTGTTTAAAGAAGAGATTCTGATTTTTTAAGAAATTAATATAAACTGGCAAAAAAGGACAATACTGTTAAATTAAGACACTCTTTCGGGATAAGAGAAGTATTTCAATTTAGATTATAAAAGGTGAAACACATAAAAAGATAACATAGTTTTGACTTTGGTCACTTTTCTTTTTCTTCTCACAAAAAATGACAACTTTCAAAACAGTTTCTAAGGGGAATATTCAGGTTTCAGATGGTTCATAAGTGAAATGTAAGCCAAAAGTCAACATGGTCATTGGTCAATGTCACGAAAACGTCATATTTTAAAAAGACTAAGTATGTTCCCCTCTAATTCAGCTTGTAGAAACTTTGGTTTCAGAAGAAATTCTTGATATACAATATACAGCAGCACGAAAACAGGCCCAATAAAACTCAGTTTCAGGATGAAGCACATGATCCTAAAACTATAAACATGAGGAAAAGGTGGGTACCTGGAAGAAAACGAAGGTATTAAAGATCATGGTGTTAAGAACAGCGGTAGAATCTGGACCATTGAGATTAAGAAGACGTTTCCCATCAAACTGGAGAATACCAAGAACAAGAAGTTGATATATGCTTTGACCAATGATGTTTCTCCACATAACCTTTGTAATAAAGTTGACATCCCTCCCAATTGGCGGCCTTTTCATTAAACCGTCATGAGGTGGTTCTGTAGCTAAAGCTAAAGCACCAAGTGTGTCCATAATCATATTCACCCAAAGCAATTGGACAGCAGTAAGTGGAGCAGACCCTGAAAGATTACTTCATGCAATGGTTATATAAAAAGAACATAACTTGAAAATATTGATTAGTTCATAGAGGGAAGGGACCTGACCTGCTGTGCAAGCAGAAACAAAATTGGTCATGAGTGCAACCACATTAACTGTCAACTGGAATTGCACAAACTTTTGGATGTTAATGTATACTGAACGACCCCATCTAGCAACGACTACTATTGTCTTGAAATTGTCATCCATAATTACCACATCAGCGTTTTCTTTTGCAACCTGTGAAAGATATAAAACCATCACATAAGATTTAATCTAGGTCCTGGTAAACATACTTATGGGAGGGTTTGATAACTTGTCAAAGCTGGTTGGGTCAGCAAGCACTTCTTTTTCAAAGAATTTTGTTAATAATCTAGGTGTTATATATGAGTACCCAAACTCTATTATTACAATAATTATTTAAGATTTTTTTAGTATGATAATAGTAAAGATTTATGCACTTTTATACATTTCAGATGCCTTCAAACCCTTTCACCTGATTCCTTCAACTTAAATCTTTTAGTCAAACATAGATAGACCCATTAGAAATAAAAGACAGAATTGAAATTAATCCATTTGTAATTAAAATAACCACCTCTAGAAGAAGTGAAGTGCCATCATCATTTTTAGTTCAAACCATATTTTTATTTTGGATATGTAGGAGACTTGAAAATATCAGATCCAAACCTCAGTTCCAGCAATACCCATGGCTAGTCCGATATCTGCTTCATGCAGGGCAGGTGCATCATTAGTCCCGTCACCAGTAACAGAAACGACTTCCTTCAATTCGTTCCTTAAAAATGTAACCAACTTGTGTTTATCAAGAGGTAATGATCTTGCCATCACTTGAAGTCTAGGTACGATATCCTTCAACTGTTCATCACTTTTTTCCCTAAAAACCGGCCCTTCAATAGCCAAACCATCCGCTGTCAAAATCCCACATTCTTTAGCAATGGCTTTAGCAGTATTAATATTATCACCTGTAACCATCCTAACCATAATTCCTGCATCCAAACAAGTCTTAACAGCCTCTTTAACCCCTGGCCTCACTGGATCCTTGATTCCAACTACTGCAATTATCGTGTAATTACTCTCAGGGATATCATAACTATTGTTATTATTATCACTACTGGTAGAACCGTTTTCAATATCCTGAAAAGCCAAACATATTGTTCTAAGAGCTTCACATGCAAAACCACTAATCACATCTGTTATAGCTTTCCTTTGGTTATCTGACATTTGTACAATCTCTCCATCTTCATTAATAATCTTATCACACATGCTTAATATAATTTCAGATGCACCTTTGCAGAATGCTCTTAGCTTCCCATTGGAAACAGCCACTAATACAGACATCTTTTTCTTCACCGAATTAAAAGGCTCAACTTTAATAATCTTCATGTTTTTAATTTCTTGATTGTAATTACTCTGAAAAAGTAATCCGAACTCTAACAATGCTGTTTCTGTTGGTGAACCGATTATATTTGTTTTTCCAGTATCATCCTTGATAATTTCTGAATTTGTGTTTAAAAACACGGATTGTAAAAGAACGTTTAAAACTTTATCAGAGATTGAAGATTTGAGCTTTTCTTTACTTTTAATATCTTTAGTTTCACAAGCAACCCATAATCGGGTCACAACCATATGATTTGTGGTCAAAGTTCCTGTTTTGTCGGTACAAATACAGGTGGCTGAACCCATGGTCTCACATGCCGAAAGATGTCTCACAAGTGCACGATCATTCATTAATTTCTTCATTGCAAAAGCTAAACTTAATGTAACCGCCAATGGCAGACCTTCAGGAACAGCAACCACCAGTATAGTAACTGCTATAGCAAAAAAATTTAAAAGCTCCAAACCATCATTCATATACCATTTACCCATTTCATTACGAATAACTTTCATAAGTATAAACCGTGCAGTCAACACCAAAAAGGTCAACACTGCAAAAGCCAGCCCAATTTTGCCAATGATTGTAGCAACCCCGTTTAGCTTAACTTGTAAGGGTGTCTCATCATCCCCACCTTCACTTAAAGTCACCATTAATCTTCCCCATTCTGTTTTCATTCCAACAGATGTAACCAACATTTTACCCGACCCATCTTGAACTTTAGTACCTGATAAAAGAAACGGTTTCTTTTTGTCTACGTTGACCGGTTCACTTTCACCAGATAAACTTGATTCATCAATTGTTAAGCTATATCCATCAATAAATATCCCATCTGCAGGCACTTGATCTCCAATTGAAAGATGAACAATATCACCAACAACTAAATCATAAATAGAAACTTTTTTTCTAGTCCCATCTCGTGTGACTTGAATGATTATGTTTTTCTTTTCTTTATCTAAATCTTTAAATTGCAACGATTGTTTGTAGTCACTAACCGCTGTAACCACCACAACCAAAAGTATGCAAAGAATTATTCCCAACCCATCATACATACCTTTTGGCCACCCTTCAGTGGCAATCCCAACACCAACAGAGATCACAGAACATAACATGAGAATGATCAATGTCATGTCTTGTAAGGCATCCCATATAAACATCCATAAAGGTCTTTGAGGCTTTTCGACAAACTGATTATATCCAAAGATTTGTTGCCTTTTAGATATATCGCCTGAAAGAACACCATCTCTTAATGAAACTTTGATTTTTCTTGCAAGTCCTTGGAGTCCACCATGGAAATCATAAGTTTTATTATTGTGGGATCGGACTATGTATGCAAGATCCTCAGGTTCTATGTCATAACCCGCTTGGACAACTTCTTCAGAGAGCTTTCGTTCGGTTCTATTAGCAGCTGTACTAACCGAAGGAAGAGATTGAGAAGAGTGACAATACATGTATACAAATTTGATAATTTTATTATAATGTTTGAACTGTACCATCAATGAACTGCAATGCTGCTTTCTGCACGTACAAAGCTATCCGTATCTTCTCCTGAGTTAAAGAATAAACGAATCCCATTACGCTAGAGAAAGAAGAAGCACACTAGAAACATTCAAAGAATTTACATTTTGAAAAAGTAGAGGTGAAAGCCTCCAAATGCATATCTTTCAAACTGGTGGCTTGTTGAATGGGTTACCTTAGTCAAAACACTAGAACAAGGCAAATAAAGAAATGCTAATATAGACTTGTAACTTATTCCAACTTCTCTATGACATTTTATCGAACATCTGGTACACAAGATTGTAATTCAAATTCTTATGAAGGCTTTAATCAATTATCAAAACTCACCATTAAAACATCAAAATCATTGCATGCACAGACATCCATGAATAAATCTCAACACCCTCTTTACAAATTTGGAGATTTTTGCTATCATTCAAGCACAGAAACACCCAGAAACTAACCACAAATGAGACATCATTACAACTGAAGAACAGATTACGAGTTATTCTTATAAATTCAACAATTGAAACAAAATACCGAGAGGATGGACTCTCCTTAGTAGTGAAACGATCAACAGTTTTCTTGATCATTAAATATGGGTTTTCAGTTTCAAAAGTTTGGTTGGTGTTTAAATATGCTAATAAATTGATTGGATTTCAAGCAACACAAAGGGTGTTGGATATTTTAGTTGAAAATGATGATTGTACGAACAAAAACACAAAAAATCAACATGTCTGACGAATTCAACCAATGATTTACTGTTTTAGTTTGTTTCGAAGAAAGATCATTATGTTCACATATTCAAAAGCTCACACCTATAGTTTTCAAGAATCAGAATATTTAAGATGTAACGTTCGGGAAAATATTTTTACAAAAATAAAAAGGAAAATATAGAGAAATGAAAGTCAATTGGTTTAAGTGTAACTCTTAAAGAACAAGAGTGTGATATAAAGAAAAAAGAAATACGAAAGATGTTTATTATGTAAAAACTAAAAAAAATCTAATCTTTTAAGAAAAATTAGATTTTAATATCCAAATTATTTATTCTTAATCGATAGTAATTCATATGAACAATTTAAGTCATGATACTTTTAATTTTCAATTTTTTTTTCTAATAGCAATTACAATAGGATAATTATCAAATTAATATTTATTTTTGATTTTCACTTGACTTGTCTCATAATAATGATAATGAACAAAATTAAATAAAAAAAAAAAAAGAAATACAAGCCAAGGACCTCGTGGTTATATGACTATCGATATTACAAGATAGCATGGCATGCATGCAAAGATGTAGACCAGGTGGTTATATGACTATCGATACATGTGTATAATAAACACATCAAATCGCACAAACAGACCGATCGATCCTTGCTCTTAAGATCTATCCCTATGCCAATTACTTAGTTTATTAGTGGTTACTTGATGTGTTTTATTTTAACACCATCAAATAGTTAACTAACTATTTCATATCTGTGACGGTTTAGTTTTTAACGATTCTCTTTTAGTTAATCATGTATACAAAAATTAAGATAAGTATAACAAAAAAGATTAACGATTCAAATCTTTATGTAGTGCATTTATTCTAGACAATCTAATCATTACCGATAAAAAATAAACACCCCGCTAAGATACATCTTGCGATTTCAAACATTTTTAAAGTGTACTAAACAAAAGCACATGATGATACATTTCTTTAATCTAGAAACGAAAGCTGATAACAAGTGCATTCAACAAATCCTTAAAGGGGTTGTTGGGAATGGTAGTAACATTCGGTTTTGGTATGATTGTTGGGTGGGGGATACTATCTTAATGGAAAGGTGACCTAACTTGTATAAGCTAGAAAGGAATAAAAGTTGTTTGGTTCGGGACAGATTCGAGAATAACAGGGTTGTTTCCAGCTTTGTTTTGAGCTGGAGACGATACGAGCTTTCAGAAATGCATGACCTGGAGCGCTTGTTGATGGGGCAGCGGCTTTCGGATCACCAGGACTGTTGGTCCTGGACCACGGCTACGGATGGCATTTTTCCAGTTAAGGAGTGCAGGAATTGGCTTCAAGGAGATCGAACTGGACCGGCCCATCTTTTGGTTAAATGGGAGGGTTGGGTCCCGATAAAGGTATTTTTGCTTGCTTGGAGAATGGCCAAGGATAGGATGCCTATTCGTTCGGTATTAATCCAAAGGAATGTGCAGATTCAAGATGTGACGTGCCCTTTATGCGAATTTGGCCAAGAAGATGTTAAACATTTAATGGTTGATTGTGGTTTCTCCTATGGCGTATGGTGTGGTATTTGTAAATGGTGCAAAATTGATCTGGTCTACGCTTTTGTGTTTGAAGATTGGCTTATGCTATATAGGAATGTGCACGGAGGGAAATGGAGGAAAAAGATTGCTCGAGGCATTGTGATGATTACCATTTGGGCGATTTGGAACACTAGGAATGAAAAAGTTTTCCAAAACAAATCCAAGAAGATCATGGAAGTTGTGGCGGAAGTGAAGTCCAAGACGTTTTTGTTGATTAAATATAGATCAAAGTTTAAGAATATTGTATAGTTAGATTGGTCTAAAAACCTGTTGTATATGTGTATATAGTTTTTGATGGCTCTTGTCTTTTTAGGGCCTGCCGGTGTTAATGAAAGTTTCTGTTAAAAAAAATACATTTCTTTAATCAAATATCTCTCTGTGAGATTTAAATAAGCGGTTACAATTCGAAGTTTGTATGCCGTCTATTAAGTCAATATATATTTATTATATACGGAAAACATATATTGTATATGTGCGACACAAGTTATATGACTTTCTAACATGTTTGGCAGTCGTGTTGTGCGAGTAAGCCACATGGTTTTCAGATAATAAATCAATGCTACCTTTTCAATTTCAAACTACGGAAAAGTCCTCGAAGTTATATTTTTACAAGTTAAAAGGTTTTTTTTTTCTTCTTTTCTTTTCTTTTCTGTTCTGGAATATATATAGGCACACTTTTTTTTATGCATATTATTTTGAATGCGATATATTAACTATGCGCTTATATAATCTTCACCCTTTTTCTCAGTCACTACTTTTAAATAATATACATGCATGCACTACATATAATGAGTATACCGTTTTCATAGTTTTCTGATTAAACTTTGTTTCCATCGTAGATACGTGGTAGATTAAGAATTAAGGTAGTCTAGGAATAGGAGTAGAGTAACATTTGCCGTTTAAAAAAATAGGGTAGCTAGGTAGATGGTTGTGTAATGATCGGTCCTTGTAACCCAGGTATGGGTGATAGAGCTAGAAACCGAATAGTCGATATGATCTCACTGGTAGTTTAGCCTCAATCTGTAACTTTCTGTATGTGGCTAATGATCTGGTCGATGTATTTTCTGAGAAATGGTACTATATATCATGTAAGGATATACACGTGAGATAAGATAAATGTACGTGCATGTATATATGCAAACACACAAACACATATATAGAGAGAGAGATCGAGCTATAGATATTGATCGTTTCGATGTACCAATATAGAGTTATAGATTCATATATAATATTAATACGGATCTTATTATTTATAGCTCATAATTTGTATCAGCTTTTGAATTCATAGTTTACAACTGATCATGCAAAAGCCTGTGATCCATCAAGAAAATCTTGATGCCGTTGACGATTATCTCTTTTGTATATTTGTCATCTTCGATCAAATGATAAAATCTAAGGAGATCGAGTATATAATTCAACGTAACTAACCTGGATCTTCCTTCGTTTCTTCTCGGCTGCAGCACGTTTGGCGAGATCAGCGACCATGCGAAACCTGCGACGAGGGTTCTTGACGAGCCAGACAGCTGACCTCCATTTCTTCAAGGCTTCTTCGGTCGGGTTCTTGGGCTCGACCTCAAAGTTCTCCTTCAGATAACTCTCCATTGGTTGGTGATCGAATAGATCAACTAATTAATCAGCATGCATGAGATCGAATCGAATAGAACATAATTGATGTTTGTGAAATGAATGATGGGATGTTGGAGGTTGGAATTGAAGGAAATCTTCAAACTAAGTGGCCTTAGGATTCGTGAAATTGTAGTAGAAGTGGTAGGCTACTATGCTTCCTTGACCGCTTCTACATTATTTGCAATATTTGCTCCCCAAAACTTTCCTCTTATTGCAATTTGTGTAACGGTCAACTAAAGTTAAAAGTAGGCATGGTAAAAAAAAAACCAAGTTAGAACTCTTGTCATGTTAGGTATTCAAGCTCAAATAGTTATGGCTAATTAATTATTAATTTGTATAATCATTGCGCGTAATTAATGTTTTTAACGCCTAAACCTGATACGTCCCCAAAAGATACCTCATATATCAGACTAAACATCATGTTTCATCTTTTTTTTTGAACGGCTAAATTGGAATCACTCACGGATCACTGGAGTATCATCGTGCCACCAGTGTTACCACACGATCATATTCCACCACCAAGTCACCAATTCAGGAGGAAACTCATAATTATGAGAAAACCCCCCATTTGTGAGATTCGAACCCATGACCTAATAAACCCTAAATCTTATCCCACCACCAAGATGCCGCTCGGCTATAATACCTTTGGCATCATGTTTCATCTAATTCTGGAGGAAACCCACATTTATGATAAAACCCCCTAGAGTCTCGATCGAATCAATAACTTAAAAGACCCTGAGCTCTATCTTTCATCCCCATGCATGCCATTGAACGAAATGGCCAATGATTGATAACCAAACTATACTAAAAAGAAACTAGCTATAAGGTAGAAAAATACAATGAGATTACAATGCAAAACTACACCGGTGTTTCAATCCGAATTTTCAAATTTTGTTCTAGTTTTCATCTAGAGAAAATAGAAAGATTTGATATCACCATGAATCTCGAGGGGCCTTTTCATTATTGTAGAACCATCTCTCATTTCTGGATTTTCAAATACACACTACAAGAAAAGTGTTTTTTGCGTCAACATTTTTTGCGGCGATATTCAAATCGTCGCAAAAGCTTCGGTAAACGACAAAAATATTTACTTTTTTGACTTTTCTGGTCAAAAAGATCTTTTGCGGCGATATTTTCGTCGCAAATAAACATAATTATTTTTCTTTTAATTTTTTCCATTTTTGACATCTTTCTAAAGAGCGGGAAAATTCCCGGCAACCTATTTGCGGCGACAATTCGTCGCAAAAAAGATTAAATAATAATTAATTTTTTTTAATTTTTTATTTATTATTTGCGGCGCCATTTCGTCGCAAAAAACAAATATATATTTAACTTTAGTTTTATTTTAATTAAAGCGTATCGTCGCAAAATCTTTTTTGCGGCGATATATCGCCGCAAAAGGTTTCTGCACAGATTTAATACGGGATTTTCAGATCTGGTCTTCACATTCAACAACATTCCCCACCCCCACCCCCACGGCGACCCCGACCCCCACCCCACTTCCACTCCCACACCCGGGCCGCTCCACCACCGCTGCGCTCCACCACCGCCATTTCAAAGCTGCGCTTCACCACCGCTGCTCCACCACCGTCGCTCCACCACCGCCGCCGCCTCCT
>BJCN01323589.1:0-21732 GCA_018326445.1 Flaveria brownii
GGGTCGGATTTGGTGCTAGAATGGTGAAGATGGAAGAAGGAGAAAAGGTGAAGAAGAAGGAGATGAAATGAGGCTAGGGCTGGAAATGAGGTATTTATACCCAGCCCTAGTTTGGTAAAATGTCACATTTGGCCCTCGCACTTAGCCCCCGGGCTCCCGTATTTCATTTTAATTGTAAACGTCATCAAATTGGCTCGTTTATTATTGTTGAAGGATGTAGTTTATGATATTTATTGTTTAAAAATGATTTTATTTGTAACCTTTATTTTATACAAAATGGCGCGTTTAATATTATCGGGGGCAATTTTCAGAAAAAGGTTTTAAGGTAAGGAGCACACATCAATGGCATCACAAGTACAAGGATAATTCAAGCAAGCAATCAAGCATAATATCCACATAGATGGGTTACAAAGGTGAGGAATGACGAATAAAAGTTAACAAAACGCGTCAATTGACGGACCTTTGGTGACGGATGTCACATGAGACACTGGAGGCGATAGTGGGGTTGAAAATCTTTCAAGAACCGAACATCAAATTTTTGGTTCAACAATGAAGAAAAGTTTTTGATGTCGATGGTTATGGTGATGGGTCACCGATGACATGATGGTGACTGGTGTGAGGGTGGTCAGTGATGGGATTGAAAGTCTGGTAGTGTGGTCTAACCATCTGAATGAGCTTTATTAGGTGTGTAGATTTAGTTATTTTTTATTTAGTTAATTAATATATTAGTTTTATATTATTTTTAGTTTAATAACAATTTAAATCCAATGATACATCAGTCATTTTACATAAAGTTAACAGAGAATATGGATGACAGTTAGTGCCTTGGATTTGATTGAGACAAATTTAAAACCATAGTGGTTAAACTGAACGTTTTTAAACTATTGGATTAAAAGCGTTATAACCATAAAATCACAGGGACTAAAAGCGTAATTTACTCAAAATATTATTCTCTCTCTCTGATCTCTAATTAAACTATATTTTTATACAATTATCATCACTTTTTTATCTCTCATATAATCACAACCACTTTTAAAATATTTAAAAAATTTATAAGTATTGAACAATGATTTTTTAAATATACCAATAAAAAATAACATTTTATCTATCATTCACTCATAACCACTAAAAAATACTCCATATAGCATAGGAAACACACTAACATCTTTTTAAGTATTCCATTGTAAATGCTCTTATTTGACTAGTGAAATGTATTAAAACTTTAACACATGGTAACGATAGATGAAATGAAGACAAAAGTATAAACCATTATATATTAATTTTATAATTAAAATCATAAATATTATGTAATTAAACACAAACGAAGCTTCTTTAAACAATCAAATATAAACCATTGTACATTGATTTTATAATTAAAATCATAAATATCATGTAATATCCATAAAATATATATAAGTACTTAACATAATTATCTTAAACATAACTTTTAAATGAACGAACTCAAACGAACGTTAATGAACACATTATCGAACGTTCACGAACATAAATGAACGAACACAGCCTCTGTTCATGTTCGTTCGTTTCACCAAACGAACAAAATTTATTGTTTACGTTTGTTCATTTATTAAACGAAAGAATATAAACAAACTTTCCGCCAAACTGAACGTTCGGTTCGTTTATAATATTTTCAACAAGTTAACAACCCAAACTCTCAAAAGTCAATTTGAAGTTTTGAACATCAAAATCGACCCAACACCAATTTTGTTCATCCTGTCACCCTAGGCGGCCCAAATACGATTTCAACCCAACTCAACACAATTTCAGCCCAACTTCGAAACTCCTACTTAACATCACGCGCCACCAACTGCGGTTGAAACTCAACTCAATCTCCACCTTCAAGACTATATAAACCCTAAATTTCCATTAGGTCACAACGCGAGCGTAGATCAAACACCCCACTCGCCCCCATCTATCTTTCACTTTCACTTTCACTTTCACTTTCCCTCTCTTTCTCTTCTTCTTCATTCGTATTTCTAGGGTTTCCTTAGGTTTTCAGGCGTACAAATTTGTCCCCATGGGCAACAACAAGAAAGAACAGTTTGATGTCTCTGATCTTAGCGCCTCTCTACCGGCCGCCGCTGCGGGTATCTTCATAACTTCATATCTTATCTCAAAATCTAATCTTTACTGTTGTGGTAAATTGATTTGAACTTTGTGGTTGTGGATTTGTTAATCTTGCAGCTCTTAGTGCGGAGGATAGGGCTGGGCTTGTAAACGCCTTAAAGGTTGTTTTTTTATGGCTTCTGATTTGTGGTTTTGATACGTGTGCACCATCTTTATAGGGTTTGTTGCGTTGTTGTTTTGGTTTTTATTTGATTGGTGTTTTTGTGTGCAGGATAAGCTTCAGAACCTGGCGGGTCAACACTCGGATGTTCTTGAAAATTTGAGCCCTGCAGTTAGGAAGAGAGTTGAGGTTTTAAGAGAAATTCAGGTAAAATGACCATTTTTTTTATTTTTTATTTTTTAATTTTATTTAATAATTAATAATTTATGATGGAAGGATATGTTTTGTTCTTGTTTATTGAGCATGTGTAAATTAGAGTCCTGTATGAGCATTGAAACTGCTGTTTTTTTTACTTCTTCTGATTGGAGTTGTTATAATCAGTTTTGAATGGTTCTGTACAAGGTATATTGATTCATTTAGTGACAAAATAAATGCATAGTTGGCATAAATGTTAAATGTTGTATTTTTAGTGGAGTTGTAAAATTATTTGATAGTCGAGTCTCTGTAAGTACTTTTAAAATGCACATCCAGATGCTCCTTTTTATTCTGGAATAAGGGTGACTGGTAAATGATAAAAAAAAATTCTAGAATGTGAGTAAAGGATTGGGTTATAGTTAGATTTTATTATGGTTTGAATGCATGCCTGTTAATTTTTCATTACTATGATAATTTCTATTTAATGACACACTCTACTGTGTTTTATTATTTACTCTTTGTTTAGTTGGGGATTTTGGATAATAGAATGACAATGAAAGTCATTGATGTTGTTTATTCTAGTTAAATGGGCTTGAGAAAACCCATAAAGCAAGGTCTGATAAAACACTTCTAGTATGGCAGGTTTATGAAAACTTAAGTTCCTCATTTTCAATCCCGTCTTATTTCCTTTACTCACTCTCTATCCCGCTTACAAACCAAAGACACCTACGTGTTTGCTTTGTGCAATGCTAAATGCTGATATAATTATATCTACATGCAGAGTGAACATGATGAGCTTGAAGCGAAGTTTTTTGAAGAAAGAGCTGCCCTGGAAGCAAAATACCAGAAACTCTATGCTCCTTTATATGCAAAGGTTTGGGCAATGATTTTTTTCTACTTTTGTTAATTGTGTTTTCTAAATTAACTTACATATATGAAGGGAGAATTTTAAAAATGAGAAAAGATAATGCACATTGATTTAGGTGTTTATGAAAAAAATTTATTAGTACTTAAACTAGTGTACTTAACTTGCTCTTAAACTGCAGAGATATGATATAGTGAATGGTGTTGTTGAAGTTGACGGAGTGACTGATGAAGCCGCCATGGATGTTACGGATGATAAAGCTAAAGAAGGTACCTTTTATTTTACTTTCTTTGTCGCAATTTCATATATCCTTTAAAGTTTTACAATATCATAGTTGCTCATTAAAAACACTAAGCATTTTTAACCATTTTTCATTAAATAAGTTAAAGCTAGTTACTTATAATAGTAAAGCATCACTGAGTAATTGGAGAAAACTCTATGTGCCAAGGCGATTCATTGTAATAATGGTGTTTATCAATTTGTTTATTCAATGTAATACTGTTATAGTAACTAATCCTTTTTAATTTAGTAATTAAAAGGAAATTTGTAGTAATGTCCTCTTTAGTGTTTTGACAGGTTAATTATGGTTTTACCTAGAAGTACATATACGAAGTTTTGAATATTGAGTGGATATGCATGAAGATGTTCTTAATTTCTCTTTATTTTTTTTATATTTATCTAAATGATAGTTGTTTGTTACTTACAGAAAAGGGTGTGCCCAATTTTTGGTTAAATGCAATGAAGACCAATGAAGTTTTGTCTGAGGAGGTATAAACTGTGTAGTTTACTAGTATTTTTGTTGAAGTAATTTATATAGGAATCATTATTTATGCTGGAGTTTATTTGATTTTGATTGCTTGTGCAATATCACCAGATTTCAGAACGAGATGAGGAAGCTCTTAAATATCTGAAGGATATTAAGTGGTGCCGCATTGATGATCCTAAGGGTTTTAAGCTCGAGTTCTTCTTCGACACCAATCCATTTTTTAAGAACTCTGTTTTGACTAAAGTATACCATATGATTGATGACGATGAGCCTATTTTAGAGAAGGCTATAGGGTAAGTCATTATTTACATATCTCACTAGACATTATCTACTATGATTTTCTCTTAATTTTATGTTACGTATGGCGCTTTGCAGGACTGAAATCGAGTGGTTACCTGGAAAATGCTTGACACAAAAGATACTTAAAAAGAAGCCGAAAAAGGGATCAAAAAATACCAAACCTATAACTAAAACAGAAAACTGTGATAGTTTTTTCAACTTTTTTAATCCTCCACAAGTGCCAGAAGATGAGGATGAGATTGATGAAGAACTGGTAAAATCTTTTGGCAAAATGGTTGTTTATGAATTTTTGTTTGTCAATATTTTCATAACTGTGGCAATTATGTAATTATGGCAGGCTGAGGAACTTCAGAATCAAATGGAACAAGACTATGACATTGGGTGAGTGTTATATTTGGCAGACTGCAAGAAGCACAAAACGAATCTTACACTATTTGAGCCAGCTTATATTTTATTACAGATTTTAGCAATTAATTTATCTATTGAAACTTTTTAGCCACAAATGACTTGTTTAACTGTTGCAGGTATATATTGGATCCCTTTATTGAACGTCTCATTTGCCATTTTAGTGTATATGCCTACTGTCATCTGATATATTTGATAATGTTAAATTATAAAAGAATGTATTTTTTCACATGAACATTATTATTGCATGTGTGGCATCTGATATAGTGATTGGCATGACATCAATGATTGCTATGACGTCAACCATTGCTATGGCATCAGTCTGTTTAAATATGGTGGTTGCTAAAATTAGGAGATAGTGTAAAGTTTGTTTCTGTTTTATGCTGTTTACCCTTTTTTACATAGTTAATTGTTTCACCAATGAAAAATTCTATTTCAGAAAATCACCTAAATATGATATTGTTTGTTTTACTCAGTTCAACCATAAGGGACAAAATAATCCCTCATGCAGTCTCTTGGTTTACTGGTGAAGCTGTTCAAGACGATGAGTTTGAAGGTATTGAAGATGACGATGATGAAGATGATGAAGAAATTGATGATGACGAGGACGATGATGAGGATGAAGATGAGGATGATGAGGATGATGATGACGAAGATGAAGAGGAGACTAAGGGCAAAAGCAAAAAGAAGGTAGATTTTTTCACATTACTTGATTAAATATAAGGTTAATTTATACTCTCTCTTTTTGCGTGGAAGAATCAGTCTCTTACAACCTGGTTTTGAGATGTTAAAGTATTAGTTTCATACAAACTTGTCAAATTAATGGCAAAAAGCCAGCACGTAAGGTTTTTTCTCAGACTTTTGCTGCTATCATCCACAACCAAAAAAGCACATACCTATGTGTGTTAAGTTCACTTGTGAAATTAGGGCAATAGTTTACATGTCATCCACGACCAAAAAACACATCCCTATGCTGACTTTACTAGCCATGTGACTGACAATGAAACATTATTTCACATGTTTTATTAACTTAACTAGTTCAAGGATTTTGATATGTGAAAATCTAGTTGAAGGATTTTTCATGCAAAAGTGAGAGTGTTTTAGTTTTTTTTTTCTTAGTTTTGTTTATTAGGAATATTCTAATTTTTTTTTCCTATTTTGTTTCATGTAATCTTGCAGTCTTCTGGACAAAAGGTAATATAACATGGTTTAATTTTTTTCTTTTTAGTTATTTTTTTTAAACATGTGATTTACTGTGGGTGTTATTGTGAATTGCAGAAGGGTGGCATTGTGCATGCTGGTGGTGAGCAGGGTGAGCGGCCACCTGAGTGCAAGCAACAGTAGGTTTTATGGGTGCACAAACTTGGTGCTCTGGTGGTGGTGGTGGTGGTCTTTTGGGTTCATTTATTTGTCTGTTTTTTTAATTTATATATTTTCACTTTGATCTCTTGTTCTTTTGTGTATGATGAGAGTTCTATTCGTCTATTGAGATGTCCATTTTTCTTTGAATTCTAGATTCTCAAAAAGAACTTATGAAATATATTTATTGTTCTAGTTTTGTGAGTATTTTGTTGTTATCATATATAAGCAAGTGTTTGAGATTGTCTGTAAAAAGTAAAAACATCTGTTTATCTTGTTTTGATATATAACAAGAAAAAAAATGTCGTCATCTTTTACATGGTATGATTGTTCCTGTTGCACTGGGTGGGTGGGCGGGCGGGCGGGCGGGCGGGGTGAACTTTAGGAAGGCACTAGAGGGTGAGATGGTTTTCCGTTTGACTGGTTGATCCCATGTGTCCATGTCCGTGTTGCCTAGCGACTAGCGTGTTGCTCTCCCTCCGTGTTTCCTAAGCCTTGTAATTTTCATTTTAACCAATGAATGAAAAAACAGAGTTAAATTTTTGTTAAAACGAGTAATACAAGTCTTAAGTTTACAAAGTTTGTGTAGAGCAATTATATATTACTCTATAAAGTGAGATCAATAACACTCTTAAATTTTATTTTTGTTCCATAGCAATCTTAGTAATATATTTATCATATGCGAAAAGATGGCTTGTATGTTTTTTTATATTGTTCATGATCATCATTACAAACAAGTCGAGTAAAAACTAAATGTAATATCGGAAAGCCCTTTTTCTGGCTATCCATGTTCCTTCTAGTTATCATTTCTCCTACCGTGAGGTATTTTGATAAAAGATAGATAAATCAAAATAAAAAAAACAGCTCTCTATACCTCAGGGGACGCGACGGAGTGCAGGCCATCTTCCGATGTAGGTTGGTTTTGTGTTCTGTGCGGGATATTTAGTTATGATATACTTCTGTTTGATTGCTTATTAGGACGTCTAAAAATTGTTTTCACATGTATTAGAATGAGGTTTTATATTGATATTGAAAAAACTCATTATGTCTTAAGTCAAGATAGCACTTTTTGATAACAAAACAAGAAAATCAAACACAGTAAAAAAAAAACAATATAAAAGTTTGTTTAAGTTATAAAAATCAAATGCATCCATTACACTTTTAAAAGCTAAAAAAACATCAATCTTACATTTCCGATAACCATCGTGTTTTCCCGAAAGACAAAACAAGTTTTGAGATGTCGTACTTGCTACCGCACCTGCACTCCGGGTGGGCCGTGGATCAGGCGATTCTGGCCGAGGAAGAGCGTCTCGTCGTCATCCGCTTCGGCCATGATTGGGACGAAACTTGTATGCAGGTAACAACAACCACACCCTATCATTTCATCCTTCTTATTATTCTTAATTCTTCTATACATTACGCGTGATGCCCGATTTTCAAATCGGTGATCTCTCTAGACTAGGTTGATTCTAGTATTTATAACTTGTACAATCAGACTTTACTTTTCTAATAATTGTATCTTTTTCTGTTGCAAAGTTGAGGCTGTAAAGATTAAAAAAAAAGGATCATTTTTGTGCAATATTGGAGTGTAATTGTGGAAAAGAGTTTATTCCTAGGGTTTAAATTAGTCCAAGGTTAGATTTTGATTCACAGAGACTAACTACATGCTGCTTGCATTTACCAAAAATCTATACTCTTCTGCTTTAGATATGAATATGGGGCTTAGCTCTTGCTACAATGATGTATCACTATAAGCTTATTGGGATTACTTGTGCTGGTGAAGTCTATCCCGTTTTATGTAATGAAGGATTCAACTCATGTTCTTCATATATAAAACATTTAGACCTTGCAGATGACCAATTTACGGACGTCATCATGCAGTCAATGTTAGCCATACAATGCCATCTTTATTGTGCAAGTTTGTGAGTGAAGAACTCATATGATGGTACATGGAGTTGAATTCAATAACTACCTGAACTTATGAAACCATGTATCCAGATTAAAGGTGGCCTATTATAATTGTTGTGGTAAAAGTCAAATTTTCATCAACTTACTTTTCTTAACCGAAAGTTACTAAATCTTATCATTTTGATCATAGAAACATTGGTTATGTTCATTTGTAAGACCTTTTGTTAGAAATATGAAATGGTAAGAAATAGGAAAGCACTTGAGAAGAATATAAACAAAAGTAGTAGTGGGAAATCATATCATTTGTGTTTCATGGTCTTCTGCAAACAAATGCTAATATTGTTAGTTGAGTCAATAATAGGCTAGAGCCCACGTAGTGTGTCATGCGTATGGATTCTAAGTCCAGGCGCACGTGTCTATTTAGTAACGGTCGTGTTTTACCGAGTAGGGGTTGTTAGCGGATATTGAGGTTTGTTAGCTTCTTTTGTGGAAGTTGTTAGTCATGGGTCGAGTATGTAATGCTATATATATAACAACTTTCTTATGAATAAAAGCATCAGATAATTGAGTGCACTTTGATACCTTTACAAGTGGTATCAGAGCAATTACCTGGTGAGCGTAAGAATAGAGAGAGATAGTTTCATGGCTGAAGAGACGGTTTCGTATCAGAGTGTACCTCGTTTCGATGGAGATTATGACCACCGGAGATTGGTCATGGAGAACTTGCTGAGGTCTAAGGAATTCTGGTCAGTGATTGAAACCGAGATCAAGGAACCCGGAGCAGGAGCAACCTAGACTGATGCAGAGAAGAAGGCGTATGAAGCACTGAAGTTGAAGGATCTAAAGGCTCGAAATTATCTATTTTAGTCTATAGATAAGCAGATCATTCGAACTATGGTAAAGAAGGAGAGTGCCAAGCAAATCTGGGATGCCATGAAGACGAAGTACCAAGGAAACACTCGAGTAAAACGGGCTCAGTTGTAGCGGCTCCGTAAGGAATTCGAGATGCCGGAGATGAAAGAAGGAGAAGCCGTATCCGATTACTTCAATCGTGTGATGACGGTTGCAAACGATATGAGAAACTATGGTGAAATCATGATGGATGTTAAAGTTGTGGAGAAGATTCTCCGATCATTGACCGAAAACTTTAACTTCGTGGTATGCTCTCTTGAAGAATCAAGAGATATTGATGCTTTGACTATTGATGAATTGCAACGTTCGTTACTCGTACATGAACAAAAATTTCGCAAGAAACCATCCTAAGATCAAGTACTCAAGGTGGAGAATGCATCCGTGGGAGGAAGAGGTCGTGGACGAGGTCGCAACTCCTTCAATAGAGGCCGGGGCCGAGGACGAGGAAGATCGAGATCAGACTTTGATAAGAGTACAATAGAATGTTATGCATGCCATCAATTGGGACACTTCGCATATGAATGTCCCCAATCTGATCGCACGGCTAACTATGCAGAATTTGATGAAGGAGAGGACCTACTACTTATGGCATATGCGGATGTAAAACAAGAAGGGCAACCAGGCATTTGGTTCCTTGACTCGGCCTGTTCTAATCACATGACGGGATCTCGGGAGTGGTTCATCAATTTGGATGAAACTTACTCTCACACTGTCAAGCTGGGTAATGATCTTAGACTCTCGGTGAAAGGTATTGGAGAGGTAAGGCTGGAAGTTGAAGGAATTACTCAAGTCATATCTCGAGTATACTATGTGCCAGCACTCACTTCGAATTTATTAAGTGTTGGGCAACTGCAAGAGAAGAACTTGACTATTGTCATAAGGCGAGGCATGTGCAAGATTTATCATCCTAGCAGGGGGTAATTGTGTCATCTACTTGTTAGGATCAAAGAGCTCAAACAAACACACGAACACAAACACGAGAACAATAATGAAAAGCAATAAACGAGACACGAGATTTATAGTGGTTCGGTTACGTTGTGTAACCTACGTCCACTTGGGGCAACTAGGGTTTTCTTTTATTGAGTGATAATCTTTACAAGTACAAGAGATATCAATATATACTAACTAGACAATTAGGTTTTACATTGTTCCTAATTCTGTCTAAAGTTAATACCGGGCCCACCCGAGATGGGTCGGAGCCCACAACATAACACAAACCACCTTAATCTTCCCTCTCGTATTTTATGTGTGATACAAGCCACCTCTAGGCTCTGGCGAAAGGCGTCGTTTCTTATCCGATCCAATCATGTGCGTCCACACATCCACCTCAGCATTCGCATTTATGCAACCTCTATTTGTCTCTCGTGCGATTTCTTTATGGCCCAACAGTCTGTGCCATATTACATAGCCGGACGTACTGTCACTCTGTATAGTTTTCCCTTTAATTTTGCTGGGAACCTCTTATCACATAAAATCCCTGATGCTGCTCTCCACTTGCACCCATCTTGATTGCACACGATGGGCTACATCGCTGCGTATCTCTCCGTCTTCCTATACGTATGAGTCTCTCGTTAAGCCTATGCGCTCTAGTGCTGCTCTCCACTGTTCTAGCCTCTCGTTAAGCACCGTTTTAGATTCTGATATTAAAACAATATCATCCGCAAACAGCATGCACCATGGGACTGGCTCTTGTATAGACTTGGTCATCTCATCCAACAATACTGTGAAGAGAAATGGGCTCAATGCCGATCCTTGGTGGAGTCCCACTTCCACCGGAAAGAAGTATGTGTCTCCGACAGGTGCTCGTACACACGTGTTTGCCCCGTCGTACATATCCTGTATTATTTTGATATACCTCTCTGGTACCCTTTAAAGTCGTAGACTTTCCCAAATGAGTTGTCGCGACACACTGTCATAAGCTTTTTCTAGGTCAATGAATACCATATGGAGGTCTCTTTTCTTTTTTCTATATTTCTCCATTATCCTTCTTATGACGTGTATAGCTTCTGTTGTAGAGCGTCCTGACATAAATCCAAATTGGTTTACCGCTATCTGGGCTTCTCGTCTAATTCTCGTGTCAATAATTATTTTCCATAGTTTCATCGTGTGACTCAATAGCTTTATTCCCCTGTAATTTACACAACATTAAACATCTTCTTTTTTTTATATATATGGGGACTATGACACTGCTTCTCCACTGCTCTGGCATCTTTTCGGTCTTAAAGATAGCAACAATTACCTATGTCATATAAATGCACAACTTATGTGCATAATTACCTATGTCATATCACCGGTATCCAACAATTTAAAATTCGTAGTCTTTTAAATAATATGACAATAATATACTCTAATCAAGGATAATAAAGTATTCAATTTTGATATAACTTTTTTTTCAATGAATCATTAAATATATAAAAGTTATTTACGTTTCAAAAAAAGTGAAACTATACTTGAACATAAAAAAGGACCAACAATAAAAGTTTTTTTCTTGTTCGCTCTTGCAGCCATTTATGTAAGTATATAATAATACTTACTATTGGTAAGTTAAATATACTTAACTCGCATTTAAGCACAATGTTAAAGCCTGAACATTATATACGAACCCTAACTCATTTGTTTCAGTAAGAATTATGCTCGCATTACGCTGCAACAAATCATTTAATTTCTAGGTAATTATATAACAAGTGTCATCTCATAATGTTAAACATGATATACTTTGTCACAAGCACTAGCAAGGACATCCATGGAATCAATGAAACTATACATACATGCATACATACATACAAATACATATATGTATGTATATATGTATGTATGTATGGCATCTAAGAATCCTTTAAAGGTAGAAACAGCCAGCAAAAAGAGCCCGGTGGTATGATTTTTTTATAACTATAACGTGTTCAGAATCAACCTTTACAAGCAATCTTTCATGCTATACCTTGTCATCTGGACTTTTAGTGATAGCTGCTGTTTATGATCTTCAATGTCTCTTAATACTGAAAGCAAATTGGTCCTATAAACTTCACATTTGCGCTTAGCAGAATCCAGCTCATTGTTAAGCTGTTCGATCTTCCTGTCCATTTCATCCTGCATAAAACCAGACAATTAACGATCATTATCATGTCATGTGTTGTGGATCTTGTAACCAAATACACAATTTGTTTAAAAAACAATGAGCAATATTGACCAAGATCACTGAGATCCGCAGGCACATTTAATCATCCATAGTGCCCTGGGAGAGATTGCTCATGCAGATTTTGCACAATGAAGTGACACATTTATATCTTCGGTGCAAGTTCATTCCCTATTATTATCTTGCAATCAACATAACCAATGGTTCTACCTCTGCTTTCCACCCAACCACCACCACAATGGATATGGGCGGGGTAGGAACCCAGTGGTCATAGAAAAGATTTCACTAGGCAGCTTCACTTGCACCCACCCTAAGCCCAATCACCAACCCCTCTTCGTATTCCTGATGCAATTTAGTTTATAAACAGCCATACCACATCTATATAGGGTTGTTCAAAAAGGTCAACGCTCGAAACTCGCTCGAACTCGTTCGAAAAATGCTCGGAATTTTGCTCGTTCGATTTCAGCTCGGTTTTAAAATGAACCGAGCTTCAGTTTTAAAACGAACCGAGCACGAACAAGGTAAGCTCGCTCAGCGCTCGTTCGCACGAGCAAGGTAAGCTCGCTCAGCGCTCGTTCGGTTTCACTCGAATTATTTTTAATTTAGTTTTTATATATTAAATATATGTTAATTTATTTAATTGTATTTCTATTTTATTTATTCAATAAAAAAACAAAAACCCTAATCATAAATAGTTTAGGTTAATTGATCAATTAAGCTAACCTAAGTTGAGGGGGTATTGAGTAATTATCTAAAATATATATACACATTTTATGAACCATAACCCTAAGCCCCCACTTCCGTCGACCACCACCGTGTGACCCTCTCCTCCATTCACGAACTGCCCTAGTAGTGAGCCTGCTGCCGAGTGCCTCTCGTTTCCGAATTTGACAGCCCCTCCCCCGCCGTGAAAACCAGCTGCAATCAAGATCCCCGTAAACCCGCTCGAGGGTTAGACTCTTAATCGTTTGTTGTCATTTTGTTCTGTTGTTTCGGTCACGTTCGGGTTCTGTTGGCGAAACATACGTGTATGCTACTGTAATGTGTATGTATGTACGAATTCGATGCGTGGGTGTGTATTCGAACCGAGCAAAACCGAGCGCTCGGTTGTAAACCGAACCGAGTTCGAGCAAGATGTTTGCGCTCAAATTTGTAAATTCAAACCGAACCGAGCGGCTCGGTTTGAAAACGAACCGACTTCGAGCGAGCCTGCATTCGGTTCGGTTCGGTTCGTGAACAACCCTACATCTATACGAGTAAAATGCAAGAGTAGCATGATGCTTTTAAATGAGCTGGTTAAAATATAATGTTACATGTCTTTCATACAAGTTATTAGCTCCCGGTTAATAATCATTGTTTGTATGTTCTATTCAATTCCGAGGAGTTGCTAGTATCTAGAAGAAGTACACAGTTGTACCAACTGATACTTGTTGCATTTGACCTATATCATCACCACTATATAAGCCATTTCCAGATACAAAAACATAACGCCTTATATTGCAACTACAGCCAAACCTCAACGCTTTCTTTAGCATATGAAGTTTATAAATATTTCAGAAATCATTCAGCTAATCCAAATGTTGTAAAGGTTTATCTCCTTTTCCTGGTTAACGCCAGAATAAGGCTAAGGCTAGGTCTTTTCATAAGCTCAAAGCCACCATTCAGGTAAACCTTTTGAACAAAGGATCATCGCACCAACTCTCAATAGGAACGATATAATTTACAAAGTTGTAACCATATGCAAAAGCATCAGTAATATGCAAATAGGTCACCCATATCTAGATGCTATGTTCTTTCCATCACATTTGGGTTCCACTAGAGTGCACATAGGCTTATAATTCTTTGTAAAATTAAGATAAATAAATAAATAAATGGAATAAAATGTTACAGATATTTATATTCTTTCTAGAATCTGCCTCCAAAAGTCGATCTCCTGGATACTGCCAACGGTAGGCCGGTAGCATTTGAGTTCAATCTAGAGTCATGTAATTGTATTTCCTTCCTAGCTGCTTTCTTTAAAACCTTGTCATCGACACCACCTTAGGTGGGCCACTAATAACCACTCACCAGGGTCCAATACCACCACCAAACTGTCTTGACACAGTAAAGCTATCCCTAAGTAGATTGTCGTGGCCCTCCTAGGAATATCGAACTTTGCTCTCATAATTCGCCTTCCTTTTGCTATAGGGGAGTTTGAAAGTGAAAAGTGAGGTTGTGACCTAACTCCTAAGACTTATTCTTGATCTCTTCAAACTTACAAAAACTAAGGGGTTGACCTGCAGACAACTACTTTGTCCATCTTTTGAGTTCTGTATGTAATATATTCCATATATGATTATGAAACTATAGTCAAAGTACATCATTAAAAGCAACTTAGGAGGTTGTAAACAGTTGAATATGCTTTGCCATCGTTTAAACTGTTTAGCCCATTTCCTTTCTAACTATTATGTTAAACGACAAAAGAATAATTGATTTTTTTTTCTTTTTTACCCATTTGATATGTTATAAAAAAATTGTAACCCTAAATGAACCGTTCCCATAAAATGGGCCGAAATTACTCACTTTAATCTCTAGCAATGGAGTGCAAAATAAATAATTCTCCCAAATAGGTCCATTAAGGTGTTACATCTTCCATTTTTTCTCTATTGTCCATGCTCTTAATATGTGTATAAAAGAGCTCGTGGAGGAAGTTGAGAGTTCCCTCAGTTGACACCAAACACTGAATAAGATATAGAGATGATCTAGAGTCCGGACAAACCATTATGGATTGATACGTAGAATTTGGCACATTTCTGATGGTTATCATGTTTGCATGCCTCTTCAGGCTTCCTTATGGCTTTGTCTTCAGGTCTTCCTTCTGACTTCAGAGGTATGCACATTAGATTTACCATAACCACGTCTATTTCTTTTCTTAGCGTTGATCTTTTTCTTCACACCTTCACAAGCAGCCCTTTTTTCTGTACAGAACAATGTTCTTTCCCCTTTACAGAATTTGTCTACAAGGAGAACTAGAAATATATAGAAGCTTAGTGGAATCGTAACTAACTACTGACCTTTTGAAAATCCTGACCCTTACTAGTAAAACTAAGCAGCCAATAGTCAACCACAACCACAGCAACAAATGGCACTAAATATGTCCTTCTAAGAAACCCTATATAAATTTTCACATGTTCCACTGCTTACAAGTAGAGGCCAATGGATGAGGAATTAAATGAAAATTACTTTGAGCTTCATATGCAGAAAATGTAAGATATTAAAAGGAAGACCAAGAAAGCTAAACAAAACAGAAAAGAACAGAAGTAAATTTGCTTGCAGGATTTAAACTTCGGATTATGACAAGCAACTGGAAAGCTAATAAGAAACTAACCTCTGATATATTATGGTCCAAACTTCCATGGTGATTTACAGAATTCCTTTTCGTCAGTGTGCCATTACTTCTTGAATCTTCCCGGCCATACCCGTTACTCATAACAACTCTTCCTTCATTTTTTGCTGCCATGGCAACTTTCCGTGAGGCCTCTTCCAATGCAGCCATGGCTACGTTGCAAGTGTCAACAGACTCAGCCCCTTCTTCTACAAATTTAAAGGCCTCGTGTCTAAGGGTATTATATCTGACAGTATGTGACTCCAGATAACTAGAAAATGCATCATTAACTCGTTCTTCAAGTATAACACTGCTTTTGGCATTTACTGTCCATCGCTTTAAGATGTAACCGGAAGGAAGTGTAAGAACATTTGTCACTCTGAACACTGCCAACACATGTCTGCATAGAAGACCAGAGAATTCAAACATACAGCAGCTACAAGTAGCTCTCATTTCTAGAACATTGAAGTTTACACGGTAACATTTGTTGTCCTCCCCAAATTTTGATACTTGATAGGTCGTGACCTCACCATCATCCTCTACTTTTGATGCCATAAGAGTAAGTGTTCCAACCAACTCCTCCTGAAATCTCAAGAATATCTTTCTTGTGTAAAGTTCAGATGCTTGTTTTTCCATGGGGGAAGGAGTCCGCAAAGGAGGGAGGGTGTTCATCGTATCATAATCCGCTTTAACTTCTTTCTCATTACGGCTCTCTACTGCTTTCTCATACAGTTTAACAAACTGATTTAAAGTGGTTGATGCATTTACATATCCATCAAAATAGGAATTCATACTATCACTCCGTTGGGTTATAGACATTTCAGCAAAGAATGTATCGCGCAAGTACACAGGGACCCATTGTCTACGAGAGGAGTATATTGCTTGAAGCCACTCATGATCCCCAAGATCATATTTAGCAACAAGTGGCAACCAACAAGCTTCGAATTCATCAACCGATTCAGATAAATTAACACACTTATGGAAATCTGCTTCAAAATTTGGGTACTGAAGAAACACTTGGGATAGTTTCTCCTGGCACTTCTTGAAGATGTGCCACTTGCAGAAGCGATGGCGGATGTCAGGAAAAACATGCATAATGGCTGACCGTATGACTGCATCATGATCAGTAGTGATAGACACTAGGGGGCGGCCAGACATTGCTGAAAACCAAGTCTTAAAGAGCCATATGAACGAGGACTCGGATTCATTTAAGAGAAAAGCACAGCCAAATAACACAGGCTGCCCATGATGATTGATCCCAGTAAAAGGCGCAAAAGGCAAACGATATCTGTTTGATCTGTAGGTAGTGTCAAATGTGACAGTATCCCCAAAGTAAGTATAGTTCTCCCTTGCCTTGGCGTCAGCCCAGAAAACATTACCTGTGTACTGTTCGTCATCCCCTTGGACAGCATAAAAGAATGATGGATTGTCTGCATGCCTTTGCCTCAGATAATCATGGAGAAGTTGTATGTCACCTTCTAAACTCCTTTGGCGATTATTCCTCATGTAATTCCTACAATCTACCTCTGTGAATCCAACTTTACTGATACCACCGTACTCTTTGATCAAGGCTGACATTATCCTTCGGGGTCCCATCCCAGCAGCCTGCAAAGTATCAATCAGAGTTTTGGCAGGACCAGAGATCTGGCGGTGGGAGCGCAGACAATGAACCTGATCTGGTGGAACCAACTCATGATTATGCTCTTTAACAAACGTTGACACAACCCATTTCCCCGAATCTTGAATCTTCACAGACATTGATGCTTTGCACCCTACACGCGTGATGGTGCGTGGGCGTTTAATCTCTCTATACTTGGTGCGTTTCTCATTCAAGTTACGAAATCCTTCTTTGGCACAAACAAACGACCTCTGTATGATGGCACCATCCTTCCTGGACCTACGAGAAGAGCTAACACGAGTGCTGAACCCCACACGGCGAGCATACGAGTTATAAAAACCCTTAGCAGCCTCTTCAGACTCAAACTCCATCCCTTCACAAGGCTCAAGATCCAGGTCCCTTTGAGGAACATAAGTTGAAGTATCTAAGAAGAACCCACCACTCCCACTCCCAGTGATGTTTCCCACACTAATGCCACCAGTGGGAGAATCATCAGTCATCTCTTCATCATCGATTATGGCTACTGATTCATCTCCACCTCCCCCTAACCCAATGTCAAATTCAATCACCTCGTTTTCCATATCCAAACTAGGTCTAACTGAGGTTTTCAAATCAAAACTTGCAGTCTAAGTCAAATCATAAACAACAAAATCGTGACATAAAACAAGGTTTCGGGAGATGATCAGCTTGAGGCAATTACTTACCAGCATCATGACACACAGGGGTTGAAGAATGAGTGATTGAAGATGGAATTAGGGTTTCTTTAACGAAGAAGAAGATGTCATCGTGGAGATTAACAAGCAACGTTATCTGTGTGAGAAGAGAAATGAAGAGAAGAATCAAAATCAGTTTCCGATCGATGGTGCGGATCTCCTCCTGTTCTTCCAGCAAAATGAGTGAAAACGAATGCAGAGGGAAATGCAGGGGAGTGGGTTCGAACCCTGTCATCCATACGTTGTTTTTCCTTTTTTTTTTACGACAAATGCATGACCCTGTTTGTTATCTTAATCGGGTCCGCCTATTCGTTTTTCAGTCGGACCGGACCGGACCGCACCGCCAATCCCTCTGGAAGAAACTGAGAAAACATCATGCTTCAGCGAAAGCAAACATCTTGTATATGTTTTTTAAACATCTTGTGTTATCCTGTTGTATGTGTCTTTCTAAACAACTTCTTGTATATGTATTAATGCACTGAAAGCAAACATGTATCTTGTTATGGTGTTAGTCATGTAATTTCTCGAACATAAATATTAGATTTTTAGTTGATCGTTTCTAACAGGATAGTTTAGTCAGGGCTAACTTAATATTTTTGGAGCTCTAAAGCAAAATAAAATTTTGAAGCTCTCACTTATATATTATTCTTAAAGACCTTTGTCTCAAACCGGCGACGTAAACAAATTTGTTTATAGTGTGACAGAAAATAACTTAGGGCAAAAAACAACTTAATTAACTTAAACATCATCAACTAAAAAAAGGACATATTAAATAATAAACAAGTAACAATTGATTAATCGGATAGGTTTAGACCCAAGATTTTAGTCGTTTAAAAAGTAACAGTTGATTAAAGTGAAGAGACAAAATCAACTGCAAATGTAGATTCAGATCAAAATAGACTACAATAGAGTATATAAGCAAAAGAACAATGATAGATTAAAGTAATTGAGCATGAATCAAGACCAGACAATAATAGTTAGTAGATCAGATGATTAATTGCATAAGAGAATTTTGAATTGATGAACTTGAAAGAACTGTCAACATTGAACACTCAATGAACTTTTGGTGAATAAGTTTCATAAGTCAACCTCGATGAACCAAGTTTTGTAAGTTTACCTCGATAAACCTTCAATAATTTTGTTATCATTTGATAATTTTGTTATCCTGATCAATAATATCCTTCAATAATTTTGTTATCATTTGATAATTTTGTTATCCTGATCAATAATATCTAAAAACGTATGTTTTTAGTTTGAAATTCAGAGGCCTTTAAATTTTGGAGGCCTAAAGTTGTTGCTTTAGTTGTCTAATATCGTAGAGATACCCCTGAGTTTGATGGTAAGTGATGTACTTCCATTAAGTGAGTATAGATTCAAATATTGTAATGTACAAGTTTGATGATGCAAATATTGTAATGTTGATGCTTATTTTCATGATGATAGGATTTAATACTAAGAAAAGATCTTTATCTGATCTGGTGTATATATTTTGTCCCAAGTGACTATGTTCTAGATGGAAGCTTGGTTGGTCTTCAATTTGCTATCATGCTATCCTCCGATCAACACAACCTGTGCTACCATTCTCTCAACTTCTCCGTCCTTTTATCTACAATGCTATTGTTATTACATCTAAATCTTTTTTGCTTTTTTTGAGGTGTGTTTTGTTGATTTTGTAATTAGAAATGTTGGTGAAATCTTGATGGTTACACATTTTTCATGTTTGTTTTTGCATCCAAAGTTAAGATGGTTGCTCAACCCTTATAAGTATTACTGTATGATCCCATTGACTACTAGTTATTGCTCGGATGTGTCCCTCTACAAACTTTGCATATGTGTTTACTGACATGCGATCGATCATATGGGGTAACACCTCCACTTGGCTAACTAGTAATGTAAATTCATCAACCTAGGGATTTCTTTGTTGCTTCACTTCTACTCTGGTCCTTATAGATGCCCATTAGTGTTTATTCATGGCAAGTTCTTCCACTAGCTCCTGGGTGTTTACTTACATAATGCACCTCCTCCTAAAGCATGTATTGTTTGTTTGGTAGGTGGTGTTAGATCATTTTAAAATGGTTGAATCCGAAACCATAACTCCATCTCATGATGTGAGCATTTTCTGTAGTAACTCCTAAAATCTTTCATAGGCTTCGTATGGTCCTTTCCCGTCTTCTTATGTGAGTGAAGTGGTGTCGTTCCTTTTTTGTGTTGTTTTAGATAGGGGGAAATAGTTTTGTAAAAGAATTCTATCATGTGCTCCTAAGTAGTGATCTATACAGTGGCGGATCCAGAAACTTTTTTCACAGGGGGCGGAAATTTTAAGTGTCATTTGGCCACCGCAATATAATATATATTTTATCAGTCCGGTTCGATGGGTTGGGTAGGGTCGGAGTGGTTCATTGACGTAAAAATCATTAAAATGGTTCCAAACTCGTGAATTTGCTTGTATGTATACTATAACAAAAATCGTATTGAAGCAATTATACTCATGAAAGTGGTGATATGTGATGTTTGAAACAATTATACTTATAAAATTGACGATATGTTCAACATGTTTTAGATATATTATTATCAAATATATTTATGTTGATATATTTTGTTCTTCCTACTAATTACATGATTATTTGAGAGTGAAATTTTAAAAATCCACTCGATTACAAACATAGTTAGTGAGAAAATAAGGTCCGCCGGCCTTTCAGAAGATCACCGGACCCCATTATAGTTTCCGCTCCAAACAATATATTTGAGATAATTTTGCTTTTTCTTTAGTTTCAAGAATTTTAAGGAGGGCGATGGCAAAATTTTATAGGGGCGGTCAGGATTTTCACATATATATAACACCGGAAAAAAAATTAGGGTGGGCGGCTGCCCCCCTCCCTTGGCTTTAGATCCGCCCTTGGATCTATATAGGGAAGTCCATCATCTTGTGTTGTATACTTGAGCATATGGACTATGCTAGGCTTCAAAGGAGTTCGCCTAGATCGGTGGTCTTGTGATTCTTGGTTATAATCCTTTTAGTTGCGGCTTCACATATTCAAATGATACGTCTCTGATGAAACTCTTGTTCGGGATCAGGAAAGAGCTCAAAAAGTTCTTCGACGGAACTTCTAAGTGTACACAACACATAAATTATTTTTAGATTTTTGGTTTTTATGATTTTTTGAAATTTCATAAGGATTAATGAAGAAGTAAAATGTAAGAAAAGAAAGGAAACGATTAGTTAGAGTACTACTTTGGACCATTCTTGATATTTCAACGTTCTCTGGTAATTATGTTAAAAACTACATGAGCTTAAGGTACATCAAAACAAGCTAAATTATAATAAAATGATAATTACAAAAACAATCAAACTTCTTGTGGGCATCTTTGATATGATCAATGATGGTTTTGTGATTTGTTCTTCCACTGCCTAACTATTTTGAAATAATCACATAACCCACTAGGCCCATGCTTAGTAGAACCTTGAACAGAAGTTATTGGTTCATGTTGGGTTTCAGAAACTGGTTTGTGAATCCAAGGATCTCGAATCAGGAATTATTAGTATTAAAATAAATCAAATTAATGATCGCGGAATTATCATTAATTGACGTTCAATTGTATTTATGGTTATCGATGAACACAAACACAAAAACACAGTAAACGCAAACTCAATAATTATTCAAACGTATTTCATTAATTATCAAGTAATGATTACAAAAGAATAATCATAAATCACTATGAACAATGATTTCTGTGAATCGAATAATGTTGTTGTTGATGTGACGGCGCCTAGGGTTACACGATGATGTAACTTGAAGTCCGTAATATTGTTTTGTTGTGTTCCCCGAGATGTGAAACCTAGGACTCGTATTTATAGATGGTTTGAGTCGGTTAAGGAAACACCGAATCTCTTGGGATTTGTTATTGATTGTGTTGACTTGTTTGACTTCTTGGTATTTGCAATCGCACA
>BJCN01323591.1:1569-17970 GCA_018326445.1 Flaveria brownii
TATTATTATTATAAATAGAACAATTACTAAATTGTATTAAATATTAAAGAAAGGTTGTTAACTTGTCGCTGTCTAGTATGCTTTTACACAAAAAGAGATAAAAACGACACATGCCCAAATCCATATCATACGGTCCTTTTTTTGTCGTGACAAATGGAAATTATAATAGTTATAGAAGAGAGCGACTTTTATTTATGTAATAATGTATTTAAATTTGCGGAGATTATTCATAAGTATTCAGATGTCATGATTATAGATTGGTAAAAAGAACACACATCGGGTTAAATACTATAATATACTAGATGATGGTAGAAAATAGAGTAAAGATGACTACATTAAATCGTAGTAAAAACACTGAGTTATTCGAATTAAAAAAAGCTAAAGCAACATATTATTTAAAGGTCTACTAAATATAAATTAAAACTATTATTGCCGAGTCAAAGTTAACTAAAAGTCGCACGCGTTCGGGGTACATGATGATAAACAAAAAAGGTAGGATTATAGTAAAAATTATATTTAATATAAAGAATCTAATAAAAATTATAGGTTTGACACGTGTACTTCTATTGTTAAAAAAATGATATTTTGATCATTGTGTCAAATACGTCAACTTATTGTGTTTCATTACGTCAAATATCAATTTATTATATCATATATTTTACATAATTTGTTATAGTGTTGAAAATAACACAATAACGATCAAAAAACACAATGAGACATTATGTTATTTTTGTCATTAAATTTTTATATTTTATATAAATCTATCATTGTATTTTATAATTATAAGTACACAATAATGTTATTTCACCAATGGATTATTCTAAACTCATAGTGTTTAAGATAACATAATGATGAAAAAAAACACAATGAGGCATTATGTTATTTTGTTTTTGTGTTTAATGTATTAGATTAATTAGTTATTAATTTATTATTGTATTTTACATATTAGAGATACACAATAATGTTATTATATCATTAATTTTTTTAAATTCATCATTTTAGAAAAAATAAAATAGTATTTATGTAAACACAATAACTAACAAAAAGATACAATAAAGTGCACTAAAGATATATATACAATAACGATATATTAGCTTAAAAACATAAGAAAAATTATTATATTTTTATATAACAATGTTATATTTGTTTTAAAGATAAAAAACGTTTATTTTATTGTGTAATTCTTATAAGAAAAATAATATCGTACATAAAAATTATGAACATTTAAAAAAATGGGGGGAAACTTGCAAAAAGTCAAAAAAAAAATAAAAATAACTATTACTAGAAAACTTTTCTAACAAATTTTTTCCTACAATATAATCTCAACATTTGATTAAATAAGTTGATGGTTAAAATTACCTTTTACACTTTTGATGTTTAAAAAAGTTTTTATTTAAACTTTTTCCAAACAAAAAAAAGTAATGAAATCTCATACGTAGCCACCTATTAATGATGCTAAAATGATATAAGTTTTCCTTTAAAGCAGTTTCATGTTTACATAATCAATTTAAAATTTAAGAAATGTGCTGAAAAAATTATACCCTAAAACCCATTCGAATAATTAATAATTATATACGATATTGTAGACCACTATTGATAATCTCAATTAGCTCTGGATCCATTGATCGATATATGTTCTCAATTTCTCTTATATCAACCATTATTATTTGTTTTGTTCGCAAAAAGCTAACATAATTATTTATTTGTTGTTCGGAAGAGACTTTCCAGCCCCATCCCAGATTTCTTCCATTACTAGAAAAGTGAGTCTAACAAAAAGTTTGTTTCATCTGATGTCGTTTTAGGCATAATGTAACTTTTTCTAAGTTTAATATAACACTTTACCATGGTTACGTTAGCTTCATATTAATGTGATGTCAATTAATCCAATACATAAAAAAACATTGGTAAAACATGAGGTAAGATGTATTTTTATGAAATCAATCTCTCTTTTGTTGTTCATACTCAATATCTATTATGTTCACACTTGATGTTAAATTTACCAGGAATGTTACAATATCCATGATTAAGCAAGAGGTTGGAACACGTATCATACACAAACCAATCAAAAGAAAATAAATGTTAATGGAAGATGAAATACACGTGATGGTAAAAAGAACAAGAACCATAATAATATGACATGCTGCCTTTAAATAGATATTTTAATCTCATTTCTGAAAAAAGTTAGTAGAGGTGAAACAAAAAGGTTCATGAACCGGAAGCGGAACCGGGAGCCCCTTCGACATGAACAGGTTTCGGTCCCACCCGAACCACAGGTTAGAACCGGTTTCTAATCGGCCATGTTTGAAGTGGTTTAACCCAATGTTTTCAGAACCGGATCGGACGTCGAACCGGATGCCTTACTGGTTTGGTGGTCGGACCGATCGGACAGGTCGGACTGGTTGGACCGGATTTAACTATATTTTAATTATATTTATATATGTAATTAAATATAAGTAATTTATATATGATTTATACATATATTTTATAGTTATATATAAAACTTAATTATATTTGTATATCCGACGTACTAATTTATGGTTTAACACCCCATTTTTACCCACTAAAATAAAAAAAAATTGAAAACCGGTCCAAACCGGCCCGGTTCGCCGGTCCAACCGCCGGTTCGGGTACGACCGGGCGGTTCAACCTACCAAAAACGAACCACCCCAGACCGGACCGGACCAGGCCCCGATTCCCGGTCGAACCGGTAGGACCGGCCGGTCCGATCCGGTCTCAACAACAATGGTTTAACCTGAAACGAACAGATAATAAAACTATATCTAAACCGAACCGAACCGAACACTTTTTGTTTCAAAAACCAGTTCCTAAAGCCTAGTACGCACCGGGCTCAAAATAATCTGGACCCAAGTTTTAAAAGCCTGTTACTAATGTCAGAAAATGTAGCTGTCAGACTATTCAACATTTGAAGGCTCTGGGGCCCAATTAGCTCAACCTGGCTGGACCAGGACCATTTATGGATTTTTCAGTTTTTTTTTTTTCAATTATTATTTATTTAAAGCTAATTTAAATATGTTTGCTTTTGCAATTTCAAATTTACTATTCAAACCTAACATATCAGAATTCATAGTAGATTTCACATTTTTATTAATATAAATTATATAATTATATAAAAAATTATTTGTTTCTTTACTTTTTAATTAAATAATACTTTTTATACCCTTATCATTACTTTTTTATCTCTCCTCCACTCATAACCAATTTCAAAAATATTAAAAAAATTATAGTGATTGAACGATGATTTCCCAAATATACCGATAAACAGTAACATTTTCTCTCTTTTTCATTCACAACCACTCAAAACCATTCACTATAATATAAGAAACACACTCATATAATTTTAGAGATTTCATTGTGAATGCTCTAAGGTAATAAAATTTATCTAACATCCCCTCAGGTTAATTATAGTAGATTGATTTAGAATATTAAAATATTGAGAAATTTAATGAATATATAATTCAACGTAAGAATCATAAAAGATGGAGAGTAGAGGTAAATACGTAAGGTTTAAAGAAATTAACCGCGTTGAAGATAATAAGCCGATCGCATCTTAGTCTAGTGGCACACAGTGTCTATCTCATTTAAATTGTGTGTGGGTCAAGTCGACACGTCTCACAATATGGGTAAAAGATGGATTTTACAAGTAGATTATAGTATGTTGTAATCTTCATTTAAAACATCCAGTTTATAAAATGCGGTGCGTTTTTACTCTTATAAACAGGCCTTTTGGATTTTCTGGGACCATCTTCTAAGCTACACTGGTCCTAAAATCAATTTGGAGTTAGCTAAGTGTCACATCCTTATAAACGTATCATATGCCTATGGATCATTTCTCTTTCTAGTTAGTTTATGATTTTTAAATACAATAAGAAATGATATTTACATTATCATATTATTAAAACTAGTTTTTAAGATCATACAAACATTTACATTTAACTGTTTTACCCACTTTTAAATCGCTCCACTTAGCTCATTTATAAATAAAGTCGGGCGACTATTTATCTTAACAAACTGAAATATTAAATTATATCTCTGCTAGAAAAAAACTCAAGCCTGCTTATATACAACAATTTTTGTGATTATATTTCATATACTAATTACTTATAAAAACTATTTACAAAATCAGATAATAAAATGTTGCGGGTCGATCCAAACCGTTTGATCCAAACCACAATTACTCTCCGTGACTTATAATCCAACCCGCTTGATCCATCTATTTTGCCACCTCTAATATAATCGTAAGGTTAACAATAATGACCTTTGTCAAGTGTATTCAACAAACCTCCGGGTTTTTACTACACTAGGGTTTAGCGTGCACCACTTCATTACGGGTCATTAGCATCCTGCATAAGAACTCATGATCAGGGAAAAAAAATTAAAGGATATAACGTGTGATTATATAAAAGTCATATCGTTACATTATAATCTTTCCTTGCAAATATAACGATTTAGGAGATCTTATGTATTAAAAAATTATTTGTTTAGCAGTTTAGCGGATCATTTTTACTTTACTTGTTATGACCCATTAGATATAAAACAAAAACAACATTAATTAATTTATACGTAAACGGGTCAAAATTTCCTAGAGCATACCGTTAACGGGGGCATACTCTCTTCACCAAGATCTCTCAATCTCGCAAGCTCAGGCAAAACCACCTTCCCTAAATCGGGCCTATCTTTCCGCCTAAGCTCAGCGCATTGCAACGCTAATTTAGCAAACCCCAGTGCTTCATCTTGAGGCCAATCGGGCACACACGGGTCCAACATAGCACCAAAGGTTCCCCTTTCAATAGCATTTTCAACATGATGACTCAGACCCATCGCGGGTCGGGCTGTAATCATCTGCAACAACATGATCCCTAATGAATACACATCCGACTTCACCCCAAGCATCCCGGTTTGTTGATACTCAGGATCAATATAACAAAAGGTTCCAGCGGTTGATGTCATCCGATACTGAGTGATGTCCTCAGCTACCGAAGGGGGGAGTAATCGAGCTAGGCCCACATCACTTATCTTGCCTACAAAGTTTTGGTCTAGTAGAATGTTACCAGGCTTCAGGTCGCGATGCACTATAGGCTCGGGTTTGGTTTGATGGAGAAATAAGATGCCTGTAGCTATCTCAGATGCAATTTTGAACCTGATTTGCCATGATAATGGCGGTGTGTTTCCTCTTCGTAGTAGCCGGTCTTCTAAGCTGCCATTGGCCATGTACTCGTAGACCAGACATCCGTATTCTGGACACGCTCCTAGGAGCAGTACCATGTTTGGATGCCGCATGCAACTTAATACTTCCACCTGTCATAAACCAATGAGACCAGATAAAACACAGCTTATCAACTTAATACAATGTTTGGATGCCGCATACAACGTAATACCATCAAGGGATGGCAAAAAAAAACCTGAGACCACTGTCAGAGGACTCGAGCGTTAACAATATGTCATCCCTTGAAAGTTTATTCAACTTACAATGTTTGGTCACAAACGATCATAGAATGAATAGTTTCTTTTGGAATATTTACCTCTTGCTGAAACTGTGATCTTCCTTGTGCGGCGTCAGGTCGTAAGACCTTAATCGCGACAAGGTTGTTACTGAGGCGACCTTTGAAAACCGGGCCATAACCGCCTTCACCGATCTTTCTAGACTGCGCAAAATACTCGGTGGCTTCTTCGATCTCTTCGATGGTGTATCTTTTATAGTTAAACTTTTGGTCTTGATTATCATCAGTGGTAAGTGCTTTCATTTCAGCATGTACTCTCTTATGTGATTCAAGTTCTGCTATTCTTCTAGCAGCTTCTGCTTTCTCTGTGGTTGCCCTGCTTTTGGTTCTTTCTTGCTCTGCAAGTTTCCTCATCTCTTCCTCCATTCTTTGTTTTTCTTCTGCACGCCACCGTTGCAATTCTCCGGCCTATTGCAATAATTATATACATTTTATTCATAACTAATTTCTTCTCATAAATTTTAATAAAAAGAAGCCCATAAACTTCAAAAAAGTTAAAAGAAAAAATCTTAAACTAGTTTGGGTTGAAATATTATATAGAGACTAAACCACCTTTTCTTTTGCTGTAAGTGATTCTTTGCAGGCTGTACTATATAATTCCATTGTCCTCATAAGATCCATCTTGAGCCTTTTCATTTCACTGTCTTCATCCTACAAATGGATTATAAACTTGTTAAAGTATGTTCAGTTAAGTAACGGGTCAAAACTAGTTAGAACAAAAAAATATAACGTATTCTTGGACCATTTTCATAAATGATCAACATAATACATATGATTACAATAACACTGAATGGAACAAAAATAGTATGCTGTCTTATTTGGGATAAAAGTGACAATTAAATTATGGCATTTTTAGAATAAAAACAACAATAAAGTTTTGTAAAAATTTGATTAATCCATAGGTAAATTGACTTAGTGAAATGGGATTGTTTACCAGTGATGAGCCTTTGCTCTCCATTGAGGAAGATGATACTTCTTCTGATCCACGGGCCGCCCCGAAAAAATGATCTGAACTGGTTGAAATACGTGAGGACGTAGTTGCGGTTGGGCTCAAGTCCATGTCGTTATCCAAAGAAGCGGGCATCTGATCAGTGCTGGACCTTCCGGCACTTATAAATGATATATCAGTTTCAGATTCCCCAAGGTCTCCAAGCATCAACAGCTTTGCATTTGCTGCTCTTCCGGGTCGGGTGAATGGTGATCTGGTGTTTTAATAAAAGTTTAAGTAAAACCTCATCAGTTTCTTAATGTAGTTAAATTTTTCATCAACTGTTAGAAACTTACTTAAATGAATCAAGTTCTTCAAGCACCGGACGAGGCTTCTCTGGTGTCTTTTCAGGTGCAGCTAACAGAGTATCTGTAACATGTTAAAGCCAGATTACTAAGTAAAACCGCGTCCAAAAATATTTAAAAGCAAATTGGGTCAAACGGGTCAAAGTCAATAAACTGCATTTTTAATACACAAAACCTCGGGCCATGTATATCCTCCTAAACTTTAGCCTAACGTCCTTTTGATGGGCCCTTGGCATGAATCTATCTACTTCAAAGAAGGGCCCGCCAAATGTCTATTAAGACGGTTTTTAGGCTAAAGTTTAGAAAGGTAAATAAGTTTTTGAAACTACTATTTATTCATATGATTATATTATTATACTCATTCTGAACCTAACCAGAACCCGAGCAACTCATTTTTTTCACCATTAGAAAAATGATTAAAAAATCACATTGAACTTGAGACTAAAAATATACAAACCTTTGGGATGAAAATTGTTGTTTGGAGGTGCAACTGATGAGAAGGTATTGGCAATAGGTGTTGTGTTAGATTGCTCTTGGATTTGCTCAAGCAATGGAGAGACAAATGGTGCTGGTTTTAGAGATTTCTTTGCACTAGAAATCTTTCCTTTGGATATGACATAAATAGTGCAGAAATCCGGGGCCGCCTTCATGACGTTTGTAGGAACATCAGACGACTTAAATCTTCCGTCAAGCAACATTTGGCGCGAAAAAGAAAACTGTTATTCAAACATTCATATTTTGAAATGATACTTTATCAAACAATCCTTTTGAAGAATATTATCACCTGATGAAACCATGTCGCGAGGCTGCACCTAACACCAGGAACTCTATTGCAGCTTGAGAAGCATATTCTGTCAATGCTTTTGCTATGTTGGTATCTTCAAGTATAACCTCTATGCATTGTACCTGTGACCAGATAAACGTAATGTTCTTTCATCTAACAACCAAAATAGATGATGTTTCTCCTAAGAAAACCAAAACAGGTGGAACCAGATGGTCAAAGGGGTCTGCTGACCCCTTTGACTTTAAGTTTTTGGTTCCGCCACTGCAAAAACTTTTATAATAAGAAAATGGAAAGGTGCATACGTGTTTACGCGTACAGAAGCAACGAAAAGGGAGGAACAAATCTCTTATTTGTTTATCACTTAGCTTATTTCCATCTGCCCCTGCTTCATCCACAAGATTTGATCAATTTTCAAAGAAATTTCATTAGATATTGGAAATTACCTACATTGCTATTATTATTCTTATTGAAAAGAATCAAACCTATTGTGGAAATTTTGTTATTAACATGTATGAGAACAATGGTTTGGTCGCGGGCAAGAAGTTGTTCAAGAGCCCATTTGAGAGCGTGTTGGCTGTATTTATCCTTGTCAATAGCTACCGCCACGATGGAGGTTCCCTTTCGTTGAAGCCCGCCGCTAACGGTGTGGCCCCCGCCACCATAAAAGCTACTAGAACTCTTAGAAAGCCACATTCTGGATTTTCTTCTTGTTTTCTGGTTCTACATGCAGGATCTCACATATAACCATTTCCATTGTCTTGCCTTTCTTTCTCTCCATTGAAATCCATACCTTGTTTTTTTTTTTGGTTAAATCTTAATGGTTTTTGTTTTTCTTTTGTTTTGGCAATGGATTCTTTGACTTCAAAAGAATTGGTGGATGATGTTTTGAGGTAACTTAAAATAAGGGTTTGATAGTACCAAGTCAAAACATGTTTTCATCCATTATTGGTGGTGAAGGTGAATCATACCCTGAAAACTCTCCTAATGTCTATAAATGGACTAAAGTTGACCTACTAGTTGATTTGTTGTACTAAAAACATAAAAGCCAGCAAACATGTTTTTTTTATCCATATTTAGATGTGAGTTTTGAATGTATGAACCTTATAACAGAAGAGCGGGTGTAGACATAGATTTCACCTTATAACCAACTTAGGATGCATTTAAGATCACCCTTTAGATATTCATAGAGTATCTTTGACCCCTCTTTGTTTTTTTAAAAGCAAACTCACACGCACTATAAAACTTGCTTCTAAATCTACGCCACTTGTTCATGACGGCGCATGAACCCATGACCTCTTAGAGAAGGAGACACCATACAACAAATCTAGGTATCATTGTTCTAGAGCCTTTGGTACCCGTCTTTGTAAGTTGTGTTAATATTCCGAATGTAGAATTTTTGGGACATAAGATACAATCCCGAAATAGTTATACCATCAAAACGCTTTAAATCAAGTTTTCAAATACGTCTTAAAGTAATTTCTATGATCTCTAGAAGGTCGTTGAATACTTGAATTCGTGTTGTTTCGGTCTATGCAGCTCTAACGCCTTTAAATTCATTTTAAAATAAAAGGGTATTTTAGTTCTTTCATCTAAAGGACAAACTATATAACTTATTAAGATATTTAATATCTAGGGACTTTTATGTAACTTGTTAAAAGATAACAAAAAGTAGAGTTAATTACACATATGTCCTTGTTGTAAGTTTGTTTTTCATATTTAGTTCTTATATATCATTTATTACAAATTTTTATACTAAATATAACTTGTATAACCTTGCCCCCAACATGGATGAGCAATGTTATATCTCATCACGTTCACCTTGCGTGTGGGGTTTTGTTAATGTTCCCACATTTATTAAACAAACAAATCTTCTTACTCTAATAAAAGAGTAACTTGAGATGCGACATGGTAACACCATACTCATCCTCATCAAAATTTTATCATCTCTCTCTCCTTTTAAATAATTACCTTAATTACTAATAATATTATTTTAAATTCTTTTACATTTAATAAATTAAAAAAGATATCTATTTATTAATGTTATTTCTAAAAAAATAAATATTTTATAAAATAATAAATTTTTCTAAAGAATAAAACTTTTTTAAAAATAGAAAATATTTTAAAATTGGGATTTTTAAAAATTCAATTTTTTAAAACAAAAATAATTAAATTTAGGAGTTATAATAAGAAAATTTTTAAAAATGACATTTTTATACTGTTACTTTTAGAACAAAATATTTTTTTAATTAAAACAAAATTTTAAAAAGTTGATATTATTGTTTTATTAACTATACTCGGTCATATCATATCTTAATATATCATTTTATAATTAATAAATTTTATTATATTAATATTTTATTTATTCAACCCGTGTAATACACGTTTTACTAAAGCTAGTTATATATAAAACGAAAGCTTAAGTCATACATTTATACGCCTCTCTAATTGAAACTGAAATTTTAAAAGAAAATTGATAGTCAAACGTCTCAATGGTCAAAACTAAATCCACAACAAAATACAATTGTTATTGGCAAATTTGTATTTTATTTTTAAATAACAAACTATCTGTTTTATCCTGCTTATAACAACAGTTGCTGCAAGACTAGCTCTATTCTGAATCTAGAACAAAAGTCAAAAACAAACCCTTGTTAACGACGATTCTCGGACCCAAGAATCCCGCAAGCAAGAATATATATGATGCTCGGTCTTGAATCGCGGTAGCGTAAAAGCTTGGAGCTTTCAACTCTCAAAAGGGCATTTTGGTCAAATCATCCACTTTTAAATTTGTCTTGACACCCAAGCCTGAAAGACTATCTATCATTGCAGGAATATCTTCTTGCAAACCAGCAGCTAAGGCCTGCAATATAAAGAGTTAGAAGTTAGAACAAATACATAATTAGCCGAAACAATCATTTTCTCGAGGGAAATATGGTGTTAGTGTTGAATTACCATTTTGTCATCGTCTTTTCGACTTTTTATAACCTCCAGAGGCCATTCGCTGACCAGCCTCTCAAGTTCTGTCATTATATCGGGTCTTTTCCCCTCTGGTAGTGTCTATCATCGAGTAATAACGTGTAAAAAGACAATATTATGCAGAGTGATTATTTCATTTTTGTAAATGTGTGGGACTTGTAAAACAGAAACTAAATAGACATAATACCTGAGTAACGACTTGAATTATCGCAGCTGCTTCTTCAGGTTTGCGTTCAAGAAGAAACCCCTAAAAAAAGACAAACACGAAGGATTAATTAACCACAATAACTGAAATAAAAATAAAAAATAAAAAAGATGCAAACAATTGGTACCTTGGCACATGATAAACCGCTACCGATGGTGTGTGTTTTCATCGATCCTGATCTCAGTTTTTCAATCTTCCATAAACTATCAACATCTCCTGTAAAGAAACAAACAGAAACGTCTTAATTTCCAGGACCTGACTAATTTACCCCGGTGGAAATGATGTTATTACATTTAAAATTTAAATATTAATAATTGTAGAATGACTTAAAAAAGCAGTAGTTGTTATAATGAAAGGAATGTAAATGGGCACCTAGTTTGGCAGCAAATGTCATCCATGAATCAAATGAAGTTCGCCTCAGTTTTAATCCCGACATGACAAACCGTTTTGCATACTTGCACATCAAATCCCAGTTCCCCGCGTTGTAGCAAATACTGCAAGAATGATACATGATGTATTGATGTACTTATAACATTTATGAGTAGTGATTAGATTTCATCCGTTTATGCTATGTTTTTCCATTGTGTGGTCCATGAAGTACATTTGTAAACCATGTGGGATCCAAAAGAGTGTGAAATGACCGAAAAGAAGTATATTTCTAAATTCTAACATGTCAGGTTCCCTATAGCAAAGGTCCCAGGTACAAATCTAGCTTCCACTGGTTTTACCTTTAACCCCGCAAAAGTGGAAGCTACATTTTATTTGGTCTCATCAGTTAGCAGGGTATCGATGGGCTCGTGAGTTTCCCAGTGAAGGTTTCTCACGGTTATTAAAGAAAAACATGAGTTGTTCATATATAAATTTTTCCCAGACCCTGCTCTTGAGTGGGATATACTGGGTATGTTTGTTTGTTTGTTTGTTTATCGTCCATAAATCTTCGTTTGTGCACCCAGAAAAACAGTTATTTATTCACATCATATAAAATACAAACGTCTCTGATTTACATACCTAAATATGATATCTGCAGTACCAGGTTGTATTGGCACATCATTTGCTTTCAAGAGTTTAATTACATCCACCATGAGATTAACATCATTGTGTTGTTTAGCATACAACTGCATACAAAACATCAAATCTTCAAAAAATGACAAGTAGAAGTCAGAAATAAAAGAGATTTTATTATCATCTAAAAGGAATAAAATACCAGAATATTGTGAGCAGATGCAACACTAGGAGTCAATCCGTACACATTGTGTTTCCATAATGTCTTTTTCCCTGTTGTAAGCATGTAAAACAATTTAGTTCTAATTGGTATGCTAAATAAACATTTTCAGTTAGCGGGCCCATAAGTCAAGAAATAAAAATGAGATTTTGTCTCTCAATTATTTGATAGAAGAATATATGAAGATAGAACGTGAAAAATGATATAAACGGATGTGAGTGTCGTTTGTTGATATCATTTTCTTCGTTTCATCATTTTCTGGATCTCTTTTTTCTCTTCACATTGGATCACAAGAATGAGACCCGCAGTCACTTATTCATTTCCTCGCTTCATAAAAATGGGACCCACCATATAAAGATGTCATTTTGAATATCAAGTCACTGATGTTTTATAACGTACCAAATTCGATAGCCTCTACTCGTACACATGCCTTTGATACTTCCCGGCAAAGATTCTCATTAAAATTCTCAAAAATTCGAAGGTTTGATAGCCTCTGCAATTGACAGAAAATTAAATACTATCAAATTACTTCTTACCATAATATAAAATCAGATGTTCATATGATGAACCCTAGAGCTTTTAAATTCTACTATCCACAAAGATTCGAGATTATGACTAACAAATTTTCGAAGGTCCTCCAAGACGTTAAAAAGAAGTTTGATGTCTTCACGATTTTCACATTTTTTTATCAAGTCCCACAACCACATGTTTGGAGGTGCTGTTCTTTTTTCTAGCACCGATTTGAATGAATCGTGCACTTTCTTAGCAGCCTCTGTAGTAAACAAATAATGGATCTATATGATGGTAAATTTCCTCAAAAACGAATTATACACCTAATAATGCAGTTAAATAAACTACCTGAGGGACCCACTTCTACTGCATTAGCTTCTGAAGAGTATAATGCCCTTAATAGCATCACTGAGCATGAAGGATGTTGAATTTTGTGTTCCTGATTGTTAAAAGCTCGTGGGACGAGATTTTCACTAATGATTCCTATACATATAAAGGGTTTAAGACTTTGTCTTGTTCAGTTATAAACTTCTCAAACTAATAAAAATAAAATAACAGGACATGAACAAGAAAGTACTAAAACAAGTGCAACATCTACCTTCCACCAATGTCCCAATGCAAAATTATTTATTTTCCAATTAGTAACCATTACAAAGAATTGATATTTGATCACATTGTTATTAGTACAGATGATTCACCAATTTTGTTATTATTACTTTATTAGTACTTATTTTAGATATCCGAATAAGAATCAAGGACTTCCGCATTCATGTTGGATAGCAATATTAGTTCTTTCCGGCTTATTCAACTTAGTAAACAAACATGCCCTAACATTTCTTTTGCTAGATCTTATTTGATCAAAGAGGATTCAAGTTTCAATTCTAGTTTCTAAATTGGAAGCATAACTGCACCAATATAGGATGAAACAGTGTGTTAGGAGTGAAAGTAGATCCTCAAAACCAAGTCTAAAATCAAAATTCACCCTTGAGATACAATAAAACAGTTTAAACAAGATGAATGAATAGAAAAGTTATTCAATTAATAAAGTAATGTGAACCTGCATTGCCTCCAAAATTTAATGCAGTATGATAAGAACATGGAAATAGGCTTTTAACTGGCCTCAACTGCAAATGCTTCCTTGACACCTGAAATGAAGTGTGACATAGGTTATATTTGATAAACAGAAAGATAAATCATGTCAAACAATAATCACTTGAGTGCTGAAATATCTGGTAACGAGCGTTACGGAACATACTTTCACAGTGGACAACTACTTCAAACTTATGACCATTCTAAACTTATGTATAGTGATCGTTAACCATTTACCCCCTTCATAATATAAAAGTGAAAAGCACTGGATAAAAAAAACCAAACATATTACTAGCTGTGGCCCAAAATAATCCCACCTTGCAACTTTCATATTTCCAAAAACAAGAGTCATGTTGTGTTAGTCCACCTTTCTATATTCTCTTGGGTATATCTGAAATCAACACCAACATTCAGCAATATCACTATATAGGTATCAGTGTGTGTAAAATCACTTCGGACTTTGCTATTGATTCAACACCTAAAACTATTCCATTAGTAATATATGTTCTGTTGTTCAATTCACTTACTGTTTTAAATCAAATGTTCATCATCCAGATCAATTATAATATTGAAAAGCAATCTTTTCAACATCCAAAGTCAAGATTTTATTTCAGAATGTGCAGATCATAATAGTGAAACAGACAAATAAAAACTTCACAGAAAGAAATGAAGCTTCTTCCATCAACTATCAGCTTTCATAACTTACACTAAACCCTGAACCCTAATAAAAATCAACTTCTTTTCCCTCCAACTGAATCATCATGAACAATGTAAGGCAAAAGTGCAAAACCTTTCATAAACCCTAATAAGTCTTCTTCTATGCGATACATTCACCAAACCCATTCAAATCATTCAAAATTTTCAGCTAACTGGAACAATAACTTACTCTTAAACCAAATTATTGCAAACCAACATGAATCTGGTAGCAAAATGCACAAATTCACATTCAAAATCACACAAGAAATAACCTTTTTTTAGATCTATGAAGGGTGAACAAACCTCTACGAGAAGACGCCTAAAACCCATTTGGTTTCAGGAAAAACCCAAAGAAATCTTGATGAAATTCGCCCCCTTCTTACTTAAATTTTCTGCAAAATCAAGAAAGACGACGGCTTGTGTGTTCAGCGACAACCATGGGCCTATAAGCCTAACTAAGGCCCAAACAATGGCCATTTTCAAATCCAACACATAAGAACCATGTTTTAAGGGAACTTCATTCAAATGTAATCAATTTTGACGATTGTTTTAATTAAACTATTAAACAAATTCTAATTTAGTCACTTAAGTTGTAAGGAATATGTTAATCTTATAAATTTAGCATGTTAAACAAGCAAAGTGTTTTTTCGATTTTTTTTTATCTTTGTAAGATTGTTGATTTGAAAATAACAACTATTAATTTAAATAAAGTTCATTTAAATAAAAGATCGCTCTAAGTTTTCCATAACAAAAGGGACAAATATTGTTATAAAAAAAATACGGTTTCAAAAGAAGCCATCCATCGCAAACAACAGTAGATTTCTTAATAAAAAAAAGAGTAAATTACGCTTTTCGTCCCTGTGGTTTGGTGCTTATAACCATTTTCATCCAATAGTTTAAAAACGCCCGCTTTAACCACTGTGGTTTACAATCTGTCACAATTAAGTCCAGGACACTAACCCCCATCCATTTTTTCCGTTAAGTGTATGTAAAAAGACAAAAATACTCTTGGACTTAAATGTATAAATATTAATAATATATATATATACACACTCACTTTCTCTATCTCTATTCTCTCTCTCTTTAAAACCAGAGTCACTCCACCTAACTAGCCCTACCCCCACCCCACCCAACCCATCTATTCGGTCACACGTCCGCCACACCACTACCTCACAGCCACCGTCGTAGCCTTACAGCCACCGTCGTCGCATCGCAGCCACCACCTCGGACCGCAAACCACCACAAAGCCGTCAACCATGAACCACCACAAAGCCAACCACCAACACCGAACCGTGAACCATCACAAAGCCACCGAAACATCAACCACCACCAACACCGTCGCCGGATCTGGGCTGTCGTCGAAGGGAATGGATCTGGGCTTTGATTTCACCGGTGATGAATGTTCACGTTTCAATTAGAGTTCTTGAATCTTTCTTTTTTCTGAGTTGAATCAAAAATCAGGTTTGGGGGTATGAAGGTTTAAAGCACCATTGTTGGTAGAGAAGATGATGATGGATGACAGGGGAGGTGGTGAAGATGAAATCATGGTGTTGTTTTGGACTGTGATGTTTTACTTTCCAGGTTCAAGGGAATTTTGATGATAAGCTTAGTTGGGAGTATCTTTTTAAGGTATATTGGGTTTACATTAAAGGAAAATTATCTTTAATTTTAGATGAGCTTACAGAAGCTAAAACCCACTGGAAAGAAACTAGTACATAAGAGAGCTGATGATTTGAGGAGTGTCAAGAAGGAAAAAAGATGGAGAAATCAGTTTACAAAATGAAACTATAAATGTGGAAAAACCTGTAGTTGAAGAAAGTGCAACCATGGTCACGAGGAGTGGGCAACCAAAGAGCTTTTGGATTTTGTTTCTCTCTCTCTCTCACACACACACTCTCAATATATATATATATATATATATGTGTGTGTGTAAATATTTAAGATATATGTTTGATATATATATTGAATATTATAAGTATTTTATATATTTGTATAAAAGTAACACTTTTAATCCAAGGGTATTATCGTCTTTTTTGAAATATTTAACAGAGAAATTGGATTGAGTTAACGGTTTGGACTTAATTGTGACAGATTTTAAACCACAGTGGTT
>BJCN01323606.1:650-11053 GCA_018326445.1 Flaveria brownii
GCCCCTCCCAGCGCTGCAAAAACACCCCCCACATCCAAAGACATATACGTCCCTCTAACCAAATCCGATGGGGGGTCCTCCTCGGTTGGAGAATCCGGACCAAGAGAGCAAAATTCCCCATTAGAAGGGTCATACTCATCCTCACCTAACAACAACACCCGCAATTTTCCCTCCGGACATTTATGAACGGGGCCGTACTGTTGTCCGCATCGAAAACACAACCCCTTTTTCCGGCGCTCCTCCCATTCTGTGCGAGATAACGAACGCATTCCACGGTCGCGAGGAAATGGAGAGGACTGATCGGCCGACGACACCCCCAATCTCCCCGATGAGAAAGAACGAGATAAATCGCCCCGACCCAATCCCCCTTTATCCAAATTCTTAGATGGGCCGAAAGACTTGGGCTCAGAACGGCCCAACGTCGAAAGTCCATCAGTTGCAGAAAAACCCGAAGATCCAAAACGTTGCAAATAACGGAACCGAGAAGCAGTGTCGGAGGTTCCCGATGGCCGGAGCATCTCGGCGACATCCTTGGATAAATACATCGCATCCAACAACGACTTTGGACGGTGCAATCGGACCCATTTTTTGACATCGGAACGTAAACCCGCCACAAAATAACCCAATGATTGAGAATCGTGAAGTCGAGGAACCAACGACAGAAGATATTCGAAATCATCAATGTAATCGTAGATGGACTCACCTTGCTGAATTGTGGCGAGCTGCTCATACGGATTGTGAATCGGTAGCCCACTAAACCTTCGCAACAGTTCAATTTGAAAATCCTCCCATGAGAGAGATTCATTAACCTGTGTTAAGATGGTAAACCAATGTTGCGCGACTCCCACCTTGCTCAATTGAGCCAATCGCAACCGAACATCCGCCGGAGTCGCATTCAACTCGAAGTACAACGAAGCTTTCTGAATCCAACCCTGAGGGTCGAATCCACTGAACTCTGGTAATTTCACCTTCTTCACAGCCCAAGGGAGACCACCAGAAGACTCGTCGCCGGTCACTCCCACCGGCCGAACCACCGTCGGACGAGTACCCGAGGATTCCTCGCCACCACTGAGCCCAGAAACCCCGGAATCCATGGTGGATTTCTTCTGCTGTTTCATCCATTCTAAGACAACTTTGCGAAATTCACCCGATTCACCTCTATCAATTTCCAACGACTGTAGAGCATTCTTAATATCAGAAACATCAGATTGAAGTTGTTTAATCTGAATGTCCTGAGCATCTAACCGAGAATTGGTGCGAGTTTCCATAGAAAAAGGAGACGAACAGAACCGCCTGGCAGACAATCGGAAAAGAATCGGAACGGCATGTCGACGGCAAGGTCGGACCAATGATAACAATTCAATCCGACAAACTCAAAGGGATGACACAATCAAATAAACCAAAAGGGTAAGATGATGAAATTGATTGAATGATCAAAGCCAAAAGGAACAAGATCCAGGGAAAACCCTCTCTCCACAAAAGGAGCCTCTAACAAACTTACTAAACTCGATACCTCACACCATTCTTATTTCTCTTACATATACTAACCAATTTCTCAAAGTAGTCCCTAGCCACTTTCTATTTTACCTTTCTTACCCCTTCTAGAATAAACATATAACAATTTAGGATTAGTATTATCATACACACTTGATGGATTCTCATCAACCATACTTTAGCTAGTGGTGGCAAAATTGGTGGGTTGGGTAAAACGGGTATGCAGCAAATGGGTGAGTGTTGGTATGGGTCAACAGGGTCAGGTTTTACTCACTTTCTGTTAAAAGTCTTTAACTTTTTTATACAAATGATTGCTGTCATCTATGGTTACAAAAGTTATATCATTTCAACAATAATTTAATTCTTTAAATGAAATGATTTAGGATCTTTTATGTATTGAAGTTCACTTTGGGCAACTTTCAGACTATTTGACTCTGTTGACATGCTTTTGTTCTAAACTAATCTGTTTCTGTTATATCTGTTTGACATTATAAATAGTATATATTATTTCAACAAAAATATTCTTTTATCTATTTTTTGCAGTTGGGCACTGTCCATCTTTGCCGAAGTGTAATTAGAAGCATTGAAACTGCTCGTATATTTGATTTTGAGGAATTTCCTGTCAGAGATAAGGTAAGATATTGTATCTTTTAAAAATATAAGATATTTGATTTTGGTCAAACTAGTTTTAGAATCATAATAAACTATTCTAATATATTTCATTACAGGTAACCTACATGTACTACACTGGTCGCTTGGAAGTACTTAATGAAAATTTTCCTGCTGTAAGTAAAATCCTGAGAAGTTATGATTCCTTGATATTGACTAGTGGTCATGATTTTGTATGAATTCTTTTGGTATATATTTCTTAATCCTTACATATTTGACTTCCTTTATTCAATTATTCTGCAGGCTGATCAGAAATTATCATATGCCCTAAAACATTGTGACCCTCAAAGTGAAGCAAACATAAGGTCTGTTACAGTCTTTATATTGTCTCATAATTTTAATGGAAGTACTTTTTTAGCGGTTGACATGCAAGGTTGCAATAAAGTAACGTGTCAATTAATGTTTTTAGTTAAAAGGGATAGCCACACGGTCTTAATATTATCTCTTACTAAAAATGATCTGTTTCACCCTGATGTATTTTGATCCATCAGCTAACTCACCTGACCCACCCAATTTGACCCTCGACCAGTTTCACCTTGAACTTGTTTAATTTGTTTTTGGAAATTTGCCAAAGTTCATTGACTCGCTGTTTGATGTAAAATTACCTTAATACTCCTATGGTTTTAAGTTGAAATATTCTTTTGTGCATGATTTATATGCTACATGAAATGTTGTAAGCATACAAAAGCTCTGGAGCATCAACTTATATAAGACTATTATAAAATATGACTAGTTTTGTTTGGGATATGGAGGATTTGCGTATTTGCTTTTAAATTAACTTTTGACTTGCTATTAAATATACGAAGTGCATTTTTTCCATAAATTTAGTTATTGCAGTGTACAACTGTTGCATTTGGATCCTTGTTGCAAACTAACTGGCATTAAACGCACAAGATTAATATGAAACCCAAATTTTAGTAGATCCAAACTTGTATATGTTGTTAAAAGTTGACGGGCAAGGTTCGTGTTTTTAATTTGAGTAGATCTTTTAATCTTGATAGCAGAGTTAGGGTTTGTGCATTGTGTTGGGATTAAAAGTGGGCCATAAATGATAATTTTATTTTAAAGGGGCTAGATATGCAGGTTATGGTGATTATTTTGTTTATCACTTTTGTATTTATCTTGGGATTAAATTTGATCAAAAGTTTGCTGAAACAGGATGATCTTGAAATATTTGGTACCGGTGAAGCTATCGATAGGGATTTTACCTAAAAAATCACTTCTGGAGAAGTATAGTCTGGTTGAGGTATTTATATAATTCTTCAGCTATTTTAAGTTGTATAATCAGATAATCAAAAGTTCTCGTTATTTGAGAGAGCAAAAGATAAAATGATCAAAATGAACTTCTTGTGAATAAGTGAGAAAGATCTTGTGAGATGAGAGTGGAAGTCTCTTAGACTGGGTTAAAAGATATGTAATTTTCTTTTAACCTTTGATAATCAGTTTTCTTGCAGTTGGTGTGAAACTGATTATGTGATCCCTATATGATTAGATAATCAGAAGCAGAAGGTTAAACCCATGAAACAGATTGTGGTCCTATCCCCTTTCATTTTTGTAGCTTGTTTGCTTATTTCTTTTGATATTACCAAATGTGGCTACAGCCAAATACTATTCACCTTGTCTACTAGTTTGTTTCACAAATAAATATATTATAGTCTTGTAGGTACTTTGTTGACCTTTTGATTTGTTACAGTATAGTGACATTGTGCTGGCTATGAAGAGAGGTGATCTCAGGCTTCTTAGACATGCACTTGAGGAGCATGAAGATCGGTATGTCTCTATCAAGTTAGTAATTTTAGGTTGCAATTTTAAACCACTTGCCTAAAAATGGGTTGATGTGCGTCGTAAGCCATCTGCACCTGTTATAAGGTAGAACTTCAAAACTTTGCTAAAATGGAGGTGGGTCACATGTTTTGAAGATCTCATGATATGTGTTTTCACATGGTTTAAACCTCTGAAATCTCTATTATAAAAAAGTTGATTGTTATTTTTAACAATATAGTTCTGTTGCCTACTCCTTAGTTAGGTAAATTATCAAAAGAACCCTATAGACTTTTGCTAAGTTCTCACATAAGTCCCTTGACTTTGTTTTACATGATTAAATCTCTAGATTTTGAAATTCAATGGAAAATGGCTAATAAAGTTTACAGGCTAGCTCATTCAAAAATGACCTTTTTATTAATTCTTGAGGAATCTAGGGATTTAATCATGCAAAACAGGACTCTTATGTTAATAACAAAGTGCATGGACCTATGTGCGAATTCAATCGAAGTCCATAGTTACTCAACAGTTTACCTTCTTATCTAATATATTTAATCCTTTATGATATTCAAAAAGAATAAAAAGTTGATGGTGGGTTGGTCCAACATGACCCATTTAAACCTTTAACGCTATCCACCTATTTTTACCACGTCTACTTGTTATACTTGTAGCCACTTTCTTCTTTCTAGAGAGCTAAATACGTTTTATTTAGATTCTTGAGATCAGGTGTTTATCTTGTTCTTGAAAAGCTAGAGCTTCAGGTATACCAACGACTTGTAAAGAAAATGTAAGCTTTCATCGTTGAATAATGTTTTATTTGATTTATTATTGCTTTTCTTTATCTCATATGTGTTGTCATGGCAGCTATATTATTCAAAAGCAGAAGGACCCGAGCAAGGCACACCAGATCAAGTTAGAAATGATTGTTAAAGCATTGAAATGGCTCGAGATGGAGATGGATTTGGATGAGGTAAAGTTTATTAACCAAATTCTAGTTGCAATCTTTTCCTATCTTGGTGGGTAGGCCGTCCCTTGTAAAGGTGGCAAAATGACCGGGTTAGGTAACGGGTGGGTTTACACAATGCAAAGTCTTTTCTTTTTGGTGGTTACTGAATATTAATTTTTTTTTGTCTTAAGATCACTCACATATTGAAACTGCTCTTGGTTTCATTTATGCTAAATCTGGCTTGAACACATGCTAAATGACAAAAATAATCTTTTAAAAAGACGACAGTTTTAACCTCTAACATGCTACTGCCTCATCAAAGGAATTGTCTTTTTGAAGGTGTAGGTATTTTCATCATTAAGTATGTAATGGTATGAAGGATAGAAAATCCGTATTTGGGTGCCTATAAAGTAGTTCCGTTATATGGGTAGCCTTTTGAACCCACATATTTATATGTGATATTTATCATAATATTAATCTATTTTTTTTCCATAAAGCGATTGTAAGCGACTTGTATGAATAAAAGAGACTTAGGCCGCCTTTCAATAAGTTATCTTTTTAGCAATTTTTATTTGGTATTCGAAGGACTAGACAAGACCGACAAACAAAGTAGAAGATATAAATGGTCAGAATGATTGGATGATTGACTTTGAGAACCTTTTTGTTCACAGGTTGAATGCATAATGTCGATTTTGATATACAAGAATCTGGTGAAAGGGTATTTTGCTCACAAGAGCAAAGTGGCAGTTCTAAGCAAACAAGACCCGTTTCCTAAACTAAACGGCAAGCCAATCAACTCATAACATAACACATTTCATACAGTTGGAGTTTAAGAACTAAAACAAGAAATCACGGGAGTTAATCTTGAGGAATGCCCAATATGGGCAAGCAGGCCAAGGAACATGTTGTATGTATGGATGAGAGTTTCACTGTTTCTTCACGCACTTCTCGCAATCCATTTATGTATAACATTACTTAAAAATGTCTTTTTGATCGTCTGATGTGTTTAGTTAAAAAAATTGAGAATCATTAGTTTAATTTTGTAACCTATATAAATTGTTTTTAGGTCATAAAACATCCATGGGTCATCCTAATATGCTTTGACCTGCTCTAAAGATATAGTTCACTCAAAACTATATTGACCCAGTTACATAACCCAATGAACCATGTTGTGTACCTGTAACCACGTAGCAAATATTCTGATCCAAATGCTGATCAATGTTGTAGTTGAATTAGTCAGGGATTGAATTAAAAGGATAGACCGGTGGTTACAAGTTTCAAAACCGTTGGTGAGAATGGTATACTGTCAAAACTCAAAGCTAAACCATGAATTGAACAGCATTAAAGCATTTGAAAAAAAAAAGAAATACTAGCTGCATATGTGCTGTGTTATTTCTAAACCAACAAAACTGTGGGAGAAGCATCACAAAATTTGAACTTACTCAGTAGAACACAAGGCTCAGATCATCAAGATCTCCAAATCTATTCTTTTAAACTTTTTGTTATATAGTGTGGCGTGATTGATAGAGATCGTTTAACACCCTTGTTTTTTATGGTGTACTTTTTTATTTAAGGTGGAAGGTTTGACATGCATAGAGTTCTGATACTTGGTTTCATAACGATCAAGTGGCTTCATAACGATCAATTGGTTTTATTGTCCTAGCTACGATTCAGTGCAGCCTTTGCAAGGTTAAAGTGTCAGGTCCACAAACTTGTTTTATGCAGTTGACCATCAGCTATAAACATAATCAAAACCATATTCACAAGAACCGGTATCAGAAAGAGTTTTACCTACAAATACGAACAATGTTATGATTGCCTAAACCAATATTTGTAGCGATTCACCTGAGACTGACAAACTAGACTTCAACTTTTGGCGGACCAATAAGCTGCATCAAAATGTTGTTGAGGTCTTTCTCCATCTTTCCATTCATGAACTTTGGGCTTGATATGTACCGTCGCTTGAGTAAGTAATTGATATACAAGAAAAGCTTTTTCTGGGCTTCAGGGTTGCACATAAATCATCACTCCCGTCTCCAATGTAGATTATGCCTTGTTTCATCATATCCGAATCTTGAAGTTCATTAATCACAAAACCCTGTTTAAAATGAAGATTCCATCTAAGAAGAGAAACTTGACGGATTAAATAAGTAAAAACACAAAAAAACTAGCTAAAATAGAATCCTTTTAAAAGGGTTGAAAGTCACCCAAAGTGTGTTTGCATGGACAAAAACCGTTGCACTAGTTTTGATGATAAAATATGTTATTATAACGTAGTACAGTTTAGTAATTATATTAACACATTAATCATATAGAAAACTAAAAAAAATGGACAAAAGTATTTAGGTAAATAGAAACATATCAAATGGGTCAAAACTCAAAAGTCATCGATAGCATATAACCACCTAAATTGCTTCTATTTGAAAGAATATCGTTACAAAATAGTTAGTTTAAAATTTTGATGATATTAACACTATAGATGAACTAACTACCTGTTTTGACCCACTACCCAGGATCCAACTCACTATTTTTGCCACCTCTAGTTTTTATTGACAAAATTGAATATTTTTCATTGTAATTCGACGTAAGCTGACAAATAACTTGAAACCGTTTGAAAATGGTTGGTGAATTTAGGTAAAACATAAGGGCTTCATTTTTATTTTACACAGTCAAACAATGCTCCTAACTTATAACTCCCCATGAAAAGTGCAGCAATCATAAAATTATAGAACTTTTTAACTTAAAAGGGTAATTACACTTGAACATAGACAGAAAAGCCCTGGATTTCAAATTCAAGTTTTGTAAACCATAATCGTTATTACAACCGACTGCATGAGCGCCTCGATCTGTAAACTTTGGCTTAATACGGTAATACCTATGTCTGAAGATATAGTAATCTGATTACCTTGCACAAATTTGGAGGGCAAATCTTGCAGTGATGAGGTTAGAGATCCAACCCATAATAAGGAAAGATTCTAAGCCTGCCTTCTTTATCAACAGCAATCGGGTTTGTGATAATTTCCAAAAAACATTCATAAACTCCATTCTTTTTCAAGGAAGAACTGATTTGCATCACTAAGTATCATCAACTCAAATCTTAAACCGAAACAGAAACAGCCTCATCATCATAAAAATCCTTCACACAAATGCAATATATCATCACAGATTAATTCTGAACCAACGAGATAATAAATTAAAAGATACCCGGCCAATGCAACATCATGAGCTGATCATCTGATAACTGAAATCATTTGTGCTGTCTAGTGGTCTAGGGTTTGCTTTTGTTTGATTCAAAAGATATACATGCATGAATGCATGATATCTACGTTATATATCGACACCTAACTTCTCATAACCAGGTTAACGAGAGTTATGGAACCAAGACTTTTTGGTCAAAGATCTTACATAGATTTTTCTTCTATGTTGACTATAATTCTACAAGCCAAACTAAAGTTTTCTTAAAATAAAACTTTTTTTTGTAGTCGTAAGAATCCATTTTCGTTCGAAGGTGTTTATTTGGTGGCAAAATAAAGGAAAAAGTAACAAAAAAAAAAAAAAGAAATGGATTGGAATCATTGATAGTGGTAGCGATGATATGTCCTCTAAGTTATTTATAAGATGTGTTGGCAACAAGGTGCAAGTAAATAACAAAAATGACGTCAAATTTTGGAACCAATAAATTTACAAATTGTGTCCTTTACTATAAAATAAATTATATAATATGTCTTTTAATTTTAATAATACATGTAATGTTTCTTTTTTAAAAAATTACACGCATATTATTCTTTATGGTAGCTCGTATTTAAATGTATAGTTAACTCAATCATATGCCCATCGCAAAAGTGATATTTTTGTCATTTGCTTTTCACATCTAATATATTGAACAAATAAAAGTTTTTTTTTTATAAATTTTAAATGAAGAAATAAAATTAAAAGATATTGGACCCTTGGTTTAGTCGGTGAAGCGGTGTCCCTCATACATCAACATCATTAAATCCTGCGTCCCCCACTCTTTGATACTACAACACCAGTCATCTCCACCACTGCCTAGAGCATCTCCTCCACCATTTGAAGCTACTTGAAGTAAAAAAAACAACAATGATAAACTTTCAATCCCTAATTTTATTTTACAATTCCTTACTCTTTGAATTTCTGACTTATGATGTTCTGCGATCAAAGAGCAAATCACAATTTGTTTTCTAGCAATTACACAAGGACTACACAGAATCATAGGTAATCTTCAAATCTATATTTCTTAATAATATTTCACTATTTGTTTGTGTAAGTTGTTGATGAAGTGTTTTCGAGTATATTTTGGTTTTTATTGTTGATTTCTTGACCTTATAATTGATGTATGAATTCGATTTCTAACTTTAGTAGATGTTATTAAAGGTTGTTGTAAGTTTAAATTATTTACGATTAGTCAAACAAACACCCATTAAGAGGGATGCGAGTTCATCGACTTACCCAACGGTCCAATATCTTTTAATAATTTGTTTATTTAAAATAAAAAACTTTTTACCTTTTTAATATATTAAATGTGTAAAACAAATGATAAAAATACTCTTGATACGAGGGACACATGGTTGAGTTAATATACATTTGGATAAGAGTTACTCTATATAACAATAGATGTGCAATTTTTTTTCTAACTAAAAGATATTTTATGTAACTATTAAAACTAAGAGATAAGTTTAAATAAAAGACACCTAAAACTAAAAAGTGTAAGACATAATTTTAACCATCAATTTTCTTAATCAATGGTTGAGATTAGATTGTATGAAAAAAATTATTTGAGTGATATTTTAATAATCCATTTTTCTTAACTTTTTGCAAGTTGTTCTATTTTTTAAACGATCATAACTTTTATGTACGATATTATATTTTTATAAAAATTACACCATAAAACTAGCACCTTTTTATCTCTAAAATGAGTACCGTATTATTATATAAAAAGATAATAAAATTATTTACGTATTTAAGTTCATATCTCGTCATTATGTTTATAGTGTACTTCATTGTGTTTTTTGTTAATTATTTTAAAAAAATAATGGCGGAATAACATTGTTGTGTACCTCTAATATGTAAAACACAATATCAAATTAATAACTAATTAATTTAATACATTATAAACAATGACAAAAAACACAACATCTCATTGTCTTTTTTGATCGTCGTTGTATTATATTGAACATTATGAGTTTTAAAAAATAAAATGGTGAAATTATATCATTGTAAACTTCTAATTGTAAAACACAAAGATAAATAATATGTTTATACGCTTCTAATTGTAAAACATAATGATAAAAAATAATGACAAAAATAATATATTGTGTTATAATAATGATAAAAAATAATGACAAAAATAACATACTAAGAGTTTTAAAAAAAAATTATTGGTGAAAGTATATCATTATGTACTTCTAACTATAAAACATAACCAGCTGGGCTAGCCCAGTTGGCCACCTCTATGAGGGATAAGGATCTAGTGGCCAAAGGTCACGGGTTCTATCCTGAGGGGGGGAGGGTTTAC
>BJCN01323611.1:0-11388 GCA_018326445.1 Flaveria brownii
GACTGGGTCAGCTTCGTGCACAATGTTCGTGGTTTAATTACCACAGGCCCATCATCAGCTTCGTGCACAACGTTCGGGGTATTGTTCATCGATCCGTATGAAAGTAAAAGAGTGACATAACGTACAAAAGAAAGTAAGAAAGTAAGAACCGTAAAAGAATTATGTAAAGTATGTTACGAAAGTATAAGAACGAAAGTAAGAGATAATATAAAGTATGAAGCGAAAGAGAATGTAGGAATGAAATAATGAATATGATGAGGAAATTTAATGAATGACAATGAAAGATAATAACGATATTTAATTGTATGTATGATGCATGATCGTGTATGAAAGTAAAGACGGGTTTTAACGAAAGTAAAGTATGTCATACTTTTATAAAACTAGAACTCACTCAGCACACTGACTTTTATGTATTTTCCAGTTGGCAGGTAAGAGTTACTGAGGATGGCACAGGGAAGCTACTTGGCATTTTTGGGATGACATCCATTAGTATAAAAATGACGTTTTTGTGATGTAATGTAATTATGATCTTTTGTAATGGTTAACTGTATTGTACTACTTTGCAAAAGCTGTCATTAATATATGAAATGGTTTTAATTAATTTCCGCTGCGATGTTTTAAATAAGTGTATGTTTTATGTGCCCGGGAACAGGGCCTTGCAACTCCTCCCATTCAGCATCACTTTCATTATTTTTCTCACTTTGTTTTGATGCCAGTGGGTTAGCTGATGGGGTATGCTAAGGTGAGACTATTTTTGTTCATTTAGGGGACTCTTGCACCTCTATAATCTCTTTTCTATCTTTCCCAAGTACCTCCTCTTTCTGTTGTAACAGATAAGAGGGGCTTGTTGTTGTGATTGCACAACTTTTGATGATGATTGTTCATTTGCTGCATGTAGTACAATTTGAGAAGATTGGTCAGATACAAGCTCGCTGATTCTTTTTCTCAACCTCTCAATCTCATCATCTTTAGTTGTCAATAGATCAGCTTGCTTAGCAATGATGATTTTTGCATTGTTCATCTCTAGGAGACTCTGTTCCTTCTCTGTTTTCTCTTTCTCCACAACTTCTTTTAACTTTCTTATTAATTCATCTAACGTATCTACCCCTTCATGATCTGTTTAGGCATCCTCTCTTAAATTTCTGATAGATCCTTCTTGCAGAGTTAAAATAACATCCTTCTTTTTTATCTCCTTTTTCAACTCTCTCAGTCTCTCATTTTTTTATTGTATTTGATGGTGAGATTTTTGTATTTTGCCACAAGGAAACTCTTACTGAAATCAATCTCTTCATCATTCAGATCATCTTCATGATGAGCAATAATACCAAAAAACTGATCTCCACTTGCATTTTTAGGCTCTTCATGATGTACAACCTGATCTATCTCCTGTTCGTCCTCATTTTCAGCCTCTAAATTCACTTCTTCAGTAGCCTCACCCAATACTTCATCATAATCATCTTCTATGTTCAGTACTTTAGTAGGAGAGTTTGTTTCCGAACCTGGGTTTGATTTAACCACAGGAAAGATTGGGTTTTAAGTTTGTTCTTTTTCGGGTGATGGTTGTTAGGAGAAGAGTTTCTAGTAGAGTAGAGTTGGTGGATGATTTTGATTAGGAAGACGGTGAAGGGGTATGCTCACTAGTTGACATGATGGGCTTAGCAGTAGCATTGTTTTTTGAAGATTAGGATTGATTTGGAGAGATGGGTTGTATGTGTTGAGTTTATGGTAATGGTTGTTGTTCAAGTGGTGATGGTTATTATATACGTGGTGATGGTTATTATTGAGAGGTGACGGTTGTTGAGTAGGTGGTGATGGTTGTTGATGAGGTGGTAATGGTTGTTGATATGGTATGGGAGACGGTGGTTTATTAGTCATTGGAGATAGTGGTGGTGGATCTGAATCCTGCTTAGTGTGAGAAGAGGATTCTTCAACTTGTTCGTCTATGAAGATCAACTCTTGTAGAATAGCAGCGTTTTCATCCATAACATGAGGGAACATCTCCATTTCCTCCCCTTCATATTTTCCACTGATCTTGTTCAGCACAGATCTACTCAAGTGTGCTTGAACAAATACATCTTATTCCTCTCTATCAATGGCATGGAGTCGTTGATAATCAGCTAAAGGAATCTTGGGAATATGTACATCTTGTCAGCCTTTTGTACTTCTATTTGATCATAGAGGCATCCATGAATGTACTTAATATAGTTGTACGTCCTTCCTTGAAATATTCCAATGATTCTAGAGGAGATGTGCCTTTAAAATGTATCCAGTCCAGACTTCCTATTTGACATACACCTCAGATATGTATGACAGAGAAATCTATAGGGCTTGCATAATCTCCCTTTCTTGATCTCACCATTCCGGTAGTCTCCAACATTTCCCATCAGGCCAAACACCTTCAGAATGTATTCATGATAGAATACATCAGGATGACCTACTTCTTGATCACCAAGCTCCAACACTCTCATGTTGATCTTTTCATCCACTCTCAGAACTTCATGTCTGATCAAGGCGTAGATCACTTGTTCATCATTTTTCTTGGCCACTCTTGCAGTATACCAGAAATCTATCACATGAGATTGATAGATCACTGGGTTTGCAGATAAGGCATAGAATATCCTCGATCACCTTAGGTATTTGATAATCTCTGTGCATCCTTTGGCAAAAGGGTCATCCGGATTCAGAAAAGCACATACATTATGCTCCTTTGTGAATCGATTCGCCATTTGCAATACACGAGTATATCAGAAAAACAATGATTTAAGAACTTAGGATTGAAATCAGAAATCTTAAATTTTAAGAAGTTCAAGTGTTTCGACAATATTTAAGCAATAATCTGTGATATTGAAGTTATAAACAATGATTTACCTTGATGATGATTTTCGTATGATAAACAAAAGTTCAAGAAACTGAGTGAATTATTGTTTTGGAGTGGTTATTTGAATAACAGCGGAAGAAGGGATTAAGGTTTTTGACGAACGTTTTTCTAGGTAGGTATCTTTTATACACTTTTTCAGAAACATAATTAATAAAATTTTAATATTGTGGGACCCTCAAACCTTGTTACCCTTCCGTGGTAAATTTTATTTCCACAGATATTATATCTTTCGTAGTAATTTAAAGCTTCCGCAGAAGATTAAGTCTTCCGTAGTAAATTAAATCTTCCAAAGGAAGATAAAACTTCCAAAGGAAATGAAGTCTTCTGTAGGAAACCAAGTCTTTCGAAGGAAAATAAATCTTTCAAACGAAAATGAATCTTCCGAAGGAGATCTACAGATGACTTGTCATTAATTTCCTGAATTACTACGCAAGTATAATTTGTATCATAGGTTACCAATCTATGAAAATTAATTATATTTAGTTAAAACATTCACATACACAGGCTACCAATATGGATGGTCAAATTTTAACTTGGTTAACTTTTACACTGTAGCATCTGCTGAAATGCATTATTACACTGTAACTTCCGTGAAAAGGATAAAAATTATCCTTTTTGATGTATGATTCTAATATGCTATTAGATCATATTTTGCTGTTCGACCGTTGTTGACTTGTTCCATTGGCAATTGTGCAGAGATTTTCACAAGGCATATATCCAATAGCCAAAGTACTTGCTCAAGATCCAATTTTCTTCATTATATTTGTTAAACTCATTTTTCGTGCTGATTACTACCCCCTAAATTTGTGCTTAATAATGACTTTTTAGCATAAATTTAAATAGAGAATAGCATGAAAGGCAAGGATCTCCCACATTATTTTAAATAAGAAAATAAACATAACTGAATTATATGTACAGGCATTTGAAAATAGGATCATACTATGACAATAAGTTACCTCCTGATAGTTTTAGTTTAAGTGAATTAGACTATGATCTAGCGCTGATTGCAAGTATGTTGATCCAGTTAAATTCAAACAAGAGTGTATGTTCAACTTAGACATGCTGTTTATCATGTTTTGATATGGTTTAGAGATTGACGGATATGGACTTCACTTCAAATCACAATAGAGGTTGGCCTCCGCTTATGAGTCATCTTATCACTTTTTCATACTTTTAAACTATGTTCTTGTAACCATAAGTTCTAGCTTAAGATTTCTTTGAAACCTTATTAATGCAGAGTGTTGTATAAGCTCTTTAAATTTATTATACAGTTGATCACATTGGATTATTTTAGACCTTGATATATGATCATCCTCAGGTCACCAGGTGTTTACTTATGTAAAATAAAGGTGCCTTTAGCCCAGGTCCTTATTCATACAAAATAGAGGGATGATGATGATCGTAATCATATCACCAAATGTTTATATTCATAAACATAGGTGATCATACTCTAAGGTCTTTGCTTATGCAAAACAAAGGGAATATGAATTGAAAAGATTGAAATTATATGATATCAGAACATAGTGTGTTTGGGTGAGTAAGTTGATCACATTAGGATCAGACTAGCTTTCTTGCTCCTCAAAACGGAATTACCACAATATGGCATCTTGATATTAAGTTAAGCAGGCACTTGCTTATGTTATACTCAGGTTAAACCTACTGAAATATCAATTCAAACCTACTCACATATAAATTCACTTCTGATTAGTCTTTATGTAAGCTTAAGATTGAGGAAAATAAACAAAGTCATAGTGTACTATCATTTTCGATTATAGAAAAGCTAGGAACAGAAAAACATAAAAACAATATATTATTTTTATATTTTTATTGGTTTGATGAATGTTTTTGGTTTTCAGGAGGATAGATCATGATTTCAGTTATTAATGAAAAGATAGTTAATCCAAGTTGATCATGCCTAATGATTCAATTAAGAAATTAAATCTTACTGAATCAAAGGCTTTAGTGAATAAATCAGCAAGCTGATTTTTGGTATCCACTTTGATCAACTTGAACAAACCCTTTTCTGAGCAATCTCTCAGAAAATGGTATCTTATCTCTATATGTTTTGTTTTACTATGTTGCACTAGATTAGCAGTGATAAACATAGCAACAATATTATCTATATGGATTGGTGTTTGAAGAAAATTGTACCCATAATCAAATAGTTAGTTTTGCAACCATAAAACTTGAGAGCAACCAGCTAAAGCAACTATGTACTCAGCTTTAGCTATGGATACTAAAACATTTGTTTGTTTCTTGCACTACCAAGACATAATCCTTGGTCCTATGAATTGACATCCACCTATTATGGATTTCCTGTTATTATTACATCCTCTAAAATCACTATCTGAGTAAGAGTAGAGGTTGAATTCTCCTTCTTTGGGATACCGAAGTTCAAGAGTTGGCTTCCCTTTAAAATATCTGAATATCCTCTTCACAACATTCATATATGATTCCTTTGGATCTGATTGGTACCTAGCACAAACACAAACAACAAATATAATGCTAGGTCTACTTATAGTTAACTGCATTAATAGCCCTATCATTGATCTATATAATCTTTGATCTACAGACTTCCCTTTAGGATCAGGTACAGTTTTATTAATGGTTGATGCTGGTGTTTTGCATGAAGATGTATCAGCCAGAGAGTATTTCTTCAGTATTTGATGGATATACTTCTCTTGGTTGATGAATATACCCTCTTGTTTCTGATGAACTTGCAATCCTAGGAAGAATGTTAATTCTCCCATGGAGCTCTTCTGAAACTCAGATTTCATCTTAGGATGCAGCATTAACATCTACGAAAGCAGGGTTAATATTTGTTGATACTTCATTCACTTCTTGAGAGTCTGAATATGGATTTCCATCGGATAGTACATTACTTAATTGTGATGATGGGCCATGATCTGCAACACTTGAAGTGTGTGGAGGAGGTCTTGGTGGATCCGTAGATAGGGGCACTTCACTCATTGTTGGAGGGACATAAGGATAACATGTATCCGTAGAACCTACAACATTCAAATAACCAGAGTTAAATGAATCTGTGAAAACATCTATTCAAACAACCCTGATGAACCTATTATATATTTTCTAAATGAAGTTTCATCAAAAAGAGACATTAGGTGTTTCTTCCATAATGTGTTGGTGTGGAATGCAAACTCTATATGATTTAGATGTTGATGAATAACCAATAAAAAAATCATCATAGAATTTTTTTGAAAACTTTCCTAATTGTTCCTTGGTATTTAACAAAGATACATGACACCAAAAAGCTCTAAGATAGCCTATAAAAGGTTTCCTTTTAAATAAGAGCTCATATGGTGTTTTGTTATGTTCTTTAACAATTAATGTTCTATTTTGAATAGCGCAGGCTGTATTCACTGCTTCAGCCTAAAAGGTAATGGGCAAATATGAATTAGCCAATATTGTTCTAGCTACTTCAATGAGAGTTCTATTTCTTCTCTCAAGATCTCCATTTTGTTATGGAGTTCTTGATGCACTAAACTGTCTTGCTATGCCTTTGTTCCTGCAAAAGGTAACTAGAACACAGTTGACAAATTCAGATCTATTATCATTTCTAACAATTTTCACCTTTAAATCAAGTTGATTTTCAATTTTAATGATAAACTCCATTAATGTTTTCTGATGTTTTACTTTTATGTTTTAAGAAAAAGACCCATGTAAATCTAGTGAAATCATCAACAATCACCAAATAATATTGCCTCCTTCTAATGCTCATCACATTGGTTGGACCAAAAAGATCCATGTGAAGCAATTTGGGTGGTGTTGTATTTGTGTTAATTGTTTTGGACTTGTGTGACACCTTATGTTGTTTTCTTTTGTAACATGAAGAACAATGAGTAGAACATTGAATTCCTTCCTAGGTAGACCAATGACTAAGTCATGTCTTGCCAACCTATTCATGTTCTTTATATTAGAATGAACCAGCCTTCAATGTCATAGTTGAGATTCATCTTCTGATGACTTAGAAATCAGGCATGCTTTATTTGATGTTAAAGACGTGTTGTTCATGTCCATTACATATGTGTTTCCTTTTCTTGGTGCCTTAAGAAGGATGTAATCATTTAGGATTTGCAAACCAAGTTTAAGAATGTAACAATCATTTTTTTTGAATAAAGTGGTATAATTTTAATCACAAGTTTGAGAAACACTTAGTAAATTAGATTGTAAGCTTTCACAAAAATTTACTTTCTCAAACTTGAGCACACCACTTACAATTCCTTCACCTACAATTTTACCACCCCTTTTATCCCCACTAAATGCTACATAAGAAGCATTTTTGTGTTTGAAGTCATGGAGGAGAAAACAGTTTCCTGTCATATGCCTGGAACATCCACAGTCAACATACCACTTGTTTTCAGCCTTCCATGTATGACCCTGCACATCAAATAAAATCAATTAGAATAGGTAACCTAAGCCTTAATAAGCTTAGGCATGTGTCTAAGATTGTCACTCCTTCATGAATAAGTCTTGAGGATTCAAGTTTGACTTTAGACTCAATTGATTCATTTTGTTTTGTTTGTGGTGGTGAGGACGATTCTGATGGAGATTGAGTTGAGACATTTTGAACTGGTGTCTCAGTTACTTCCTCTTGCACCTTTTCTTGGTATGCCTTCACATTTGTTATTGATGAAGATCCTTTGTTGAAAAAGGTTTCACCATCCTTTGGCTGTGATCTTGATATTTCCATACCCTTGTCAAACTTATCAAAGAAGGTCTCATCAGTATTTGTTGATTTATCTTTCAAGTCCAACTTTTTGTGTGGTGTGCTGCTTTGAGACTTCTATTTTTCCTTCTTCTTTGGTTGGGCAGTCGAAGCATCTAATGGCTTCCTAGCCTTCTCAACCTTTTGTTGTTATTGAGCATTAGAAGTAGCTTTCTTCTTTATCTTTTCAACCTTGTTCCTTGTCTGTTTATTTAATGCCTTTGACTCCTTGATGCTCTCATCTAATTATGAATCTACTTCATTTGTCTTAGATTTCTTTTTCTTAGGAACTTCAGTTTTGTTCCTTTTGTTAAAGTAGCATTCTTAAGTGGAATGATTGTGCTAGTTGCAGATTGCACAATACTTGTTTAAGTAGCAATCTGAGGTCATATGGTTGTTCGTATTGCAGATAGAAAAATAACTGCTGAAGTAGCAATCTTTAGTATTGTGATTGGTCATGTCACACCACTTGCAGTACTTGTCTTCTACATCACTTTCTATTTCAAACCTTTTTCTCGTTCTTCAGCTGCTTTTTATACTCTTTCAGCTCTTTCTCAAGTTTAGCAGCTAACTTTAGTTGTTGATGCATAGCCTTCTCAGATTTCTTGATTGTTGAAGCTTCAGCTGAAGATTTCTTTGCTTTGGATAAGCTTTTAGTAGATGTGTGCTTCTTCTGTAGATCTCCTACAGATTTGCATGAGAAACCCAAATCAGAAAAGCTCAGCAAGACAATGGCTCAACGGTTCTCACAGGGGTCCCGATCAGGTTGTTTTTACAAGCTAGTTAGGCCAGATAGCCTAAACTAGTAGTTCGTAGTTCCCCAGGCCAGCGGGGTAGGTGCTTAGCTTGATAGGAACTGAAGGTTGTTTGAGTACTTGTTTGTTAACTGAAAAGAAGCCAATAAGGTGCAGTTACAGCTACATTGGATAGAGAAAGGGTTGAAGTTGTGAAATCAGGCATGGGGTGTACGAATAGCACTGATCGTAGACCATCCAGATGCTTATGGGGAAGAACAGACCGATTGAGTAGTTCCTGTGATCGTAGATCCACTTTAACCATTGTTGGTTTTGTGACAAGATTATCAAAGCTAGTTTAACCATTTAAACTACAAAACGCAGCGGATATAAGTTGTTAAAATTAGGTTTAATAATCAGAAATCTTGTCTTAAGTTTGTCAAGTTTTAAGCAATGGAAGATTAGTTTGCTACATTTACTGTCGGAAAAGACTCTCATATCCAGAATCTTCTTCTTCTGGAAAATAAGATAGGGAATGATAACAATCCGCCGAAGTTGTTGACGTTGGATGAGTATCCTCAGTGGAAATAGCGGTTTGAGATCCACTTAAATGGTGTTGACCCAAATCTTTGGACGTCTATAGAGACTGGTTATACTGTACCAGTCAGTGCTATTGGGGTGAAGTTGACCTTGGGGGTATGAATGAAAAGAATGCGTATGCACTATTGACCCAATCGATACCTAGACATATTCCATCAATTCTCTGAAAACAAAGTAGTCGAAGAAGTTATGGGAGGTGTTAGAAAAGAGATATGATAGTAATGCAACCCTAAAGGTGCTGAAGGCTAAAGCTCTCTAAAAGGAATTTGATAATTTCTCACCAATTGGAAATGAGAGCTTAGATGATATCATTGATAGGTTCTATCATTTGATGAGTGAACTGCACACTCATGGTGTGACCACATCTATGAAAGACAAAGTTTCTAGTTTTGCTGATGGTCTGCCAGACAAATAGGATCAATTTTTGTCTAATCTGAGACAAAATGACACTCTTGCTACTTTATACACAAATGATTTCATTTTAAAGTTAAGGGAGGAAGAACTACGGCTGAAATACAAGTCAAAGAAAGGATTCTGCGCACAGAATCCTTCACTGTATAATTCTGTTCCTACTCCAGCATCATCAGGTACACCGCTACAAATGGCATTTGTCTCAAATTCATCTGCTCCTTCCCAAAGTAGTTCCTCGCGAAGCGAAGCGTCAGGTTCATCTGGAACCCAATATATAGTTCCTGATTCCACCCCTACCAAGCTGAAGACCGAGAATCTCAGAAATGTTATTGTGGAAGTTGCCAAAGACCACATGGATCTTTTAGCAGCAGTTGTTCACTCTTATGATGGGTTAGTCACTGGGAAGATTGGCAACTGTCATCTAGCTGACGAAGACTACAAGCAGGTGGATGAAACTGAGATGGAAAGAATGGATATCATGTAGGCCTTGGCCAGTGCTGTTAGAAGGACTAAGAAATTTGTGAAGAAGACTGGGCAGAACTTGGTTGCTACTAAAGACAATACTTTTGGGTTTGATAAAACCAAGGTCACGTGCTTCAACTATGGTGAAAAGAGGCACTTTAAACGTGAATGTGTAAAGCCGAAGAAGACAGTTAATGGAAACCCTTTCCCTTCATTCAATCGTCAGGATAAAGAGAAGCTTGGGGCATCTTCAAGTAAGAGTCAAAAGCTATGGTCGCTCAAGGCGATGAAGGACAAGACTGGTCCTTCCGATCCGTATCTGAGGGAGAGTCCAATGTAGCACAAGATGATGACTTGGATGATGGATCTGCTAGCGAGGGAGACATCATAGCTGAGCACACACGTTCAGATTTTGAAGAAGCTATGGATTTGGTAGATCATCTTGTGGAAGAAGAGTTGAATGCTACAAACTCAGAATCTCCAGTTATTGAAGAATCGGACTCTGCTTTTATGGCTGATTCGTCCAGTTCCGCACAGGTATATTCTAAAGACGGATTATTTAATAAACATGCTTGTGCTAAATGTGATAAATTTAGAGAAAGCATTGACTTAAAATTTGCTAGGTTGTTGGAACACAATGATAATCTGGTAAATGACTTAAAATTGTGCACTGAAGCTAACCGTGTTTTAAAACAAAATGAGTGCAGTTTTAAAGAAAAGATAGATCTGCTAGGGAAACAACTAAGGGAAACCGAGGTTGTCACCCTAAATCAATCTAATTACATTAAGTTCTATCTAAACTCTTTAGAAGAAACTAAAAACGAAAAAGCAGTGTTGCAAGTCAAAGTTGAATCATTAAAACAAAAACTGCATAGTGTAGCAAGTTCCTCTCACATAGTTTAGAACTTAGTGAAAGAACGAAATGGTGGAGAAGGTATGGGTTATAAAGTAGTACCAACACTACATGCAATCCTTTTGAATACTAAATGTAAACCAATAAATAATAACCCGGTTAATGATCATGTGGTGACTACTCCACTGGTCAATGATCGAGAGTCCACAGGTAAAACTGTGCAGTTTGTCACTGAACAGAAGACTACGACTTTAGGATTGAAAGATAAGGTGTTTAAAAAGGATGTGTGCGTTAACGTTGAACAGGATAGTGTTGGGTCGGGTTCACAAACATCTACGTAAGAGCCTAAGAATTCTAAACCAACTAAACCTAAACGTTTAATTCCTCAAAATCATGAGAAAAGGAAAGAAAAATGTGTTCAAAATGTTAAATCAATTAAATTTGTTAAAGAAGGTGAAGCATCTAAGAAGGATGAGAAACAGATCAGCTCCCGACCAGACTCAACCCCTCACAGATGATCTCCCCTACCTATCGAAGGGAGATCCTGCTATAACTGTGGAAAACGAGGACATTTCTCCAAATTGTCCACATTATCAGACACCTAAAAGAAAAATTAAACTTTTTGATAAAAATCAAGATTTTTCAAAAATAGATCTAATACTCATCCAAGACACCAAAGTCAACACAGACAAGCTCAAAGCGAAGCTGTGTTGCCTAAGGCTAA